>APFE030581545.1:81061-164193 GCA_000404065.3 Pinus taeda
GTTGTGGGATGTTAGGTAGGGATAATGTGTTTTTTAATAGAGGTGAGGGACTAGGATTTGAGGGATTGTAGGGTAGGATTAATGAGGGAATTAATGGGGAAAAATAATGGTGAATTTGGGAATGGGAAACAAAGGGAAATGGGGAAAAGATCACAACCTTGGTTACACTCTTCTTCCAAACCCTACAGCACTACAAATTTGTGCAGAAAGGAGGCGATTTGATGCTCTTTTAAACAAGTTTCAAGCTCCAAACCTAGTGCTCCGCGCGCCTCACCCAATGCGCAGCGCGCTTGTATTTTTACACTGTGGCTTTGTGCCCAGTGCGCCGCGGGCTGCCAATGCGTCGTGCACCTAGCCCGATGCGTCACGTGCCTGGAAACTGCTCTAACTTCCACTCAAACTCACAATTTCACCTCAGAACAATCTTCTTCACTCTTGGCATGTACAATGAGTTGAAAATGTAGTGAAATATCTTTATAAAGACTCCCTTTTGATTTTTGCTTGGTCCATAACCCATTTTGTAATGTTTTGTCGTTGACACTTTTTCAGGATTAATAGGCTTCTGACTTTTTGGTTTCCTCCTTAAATTTGGTTGAAATAATGATTTTCTTTGACAATTTTTTGCAAGGATAGCTATGATATGATCTGGCAAAGGAGACCAAGGCTGCCTGGACAATTCAAGAACTGAAATTTTTGAAAATTTATTACAAAAATGAGATGACGACTTATCATCAAAACAGAGTTTAGAATAGAAGTCCTAATCTATCTGTATAATGATAAAAATTGTTGAGGTAACCACCTATCGAGGACATCCCTCTGGCCTGCTGGTCTTCTTAGACTTTGCAAAACAAAATTGACTTAACCCTAGACCTAATGACCGAGAACACTTGTCATGACCTAGAAATGAAGCCTCTTGATTTTTATGAACAGACCTGAACCAAAGCAGTGCAAACATGAGGGGAATGAAGTGACAACAAACTCATTCGTCAGAGTTATTTGGCATGCCTAACGAAATGCAATTGATCGAAACTGATGGGACACCTAAACATGAAATGCAAAAAAGAGCTTTGATCTCTGACGGAGGGATAACTAGACTGACTCTAACAGGAAGGACATGTAATTTGTTATGAATCGAGAAAATTAAATGAACATGAGAGGCACTATTTCACTAATGACTTCGAACTAGTAGTAATCATTCATGCATTAGTAATGTGGAGATATTACTTGATCGGGTGAAAGTTCGTGTTGATGTCAAACCAATTGGGACTAAAATATTTATTCATCCAACCTAAATTGAATGCAAGATAGGCCATATGGTTAACCCTCATTAGTCAATTTTACTTTTAGATTAAGTATATCAAGGGTAAGTAGAATAGGGTGGTTGATGTGCTTAGCATAAGTTTTCTTGGT
The DNA here is from genome assembly GCA_000404065.3 of Pinus taeda. Classification (NCBI taxonomy): domain Eukaryota; kingdom Viridiplantae; phylum Streptophyta; class Pinopsida; order Pinales; family Pinaceae; genus Pinus; species Pinus taeda. Next base: position 82,472 of record APFE030581545.1, read on the forward strand.
ATCCATAAGTTCATGAGATTTTAGCATCAGAGAAAATACCGAGGAAGATTTGGTACATGACGAACACTTCCAATATGTATAGGATTATAGAATTTAGACTTCTATGATCCATAATATTTTTGTGAGAATAATTTCAGCAAAGTCACATAAAAAATCATTTGTCGACGCATTTCGAACCAACCAGTGTGGTTCATCGTTAGGACAAGTTGAAGATCCAATCTGAGCGATAAGTTAAATAGGAACAGCAGGCCATCAACAGCATTTTACTGAGTAACGTATAAACAGGCTCTAACGGCTAGGTTTGACCAAGGCTCTGGGGGGAGGGATAAAGGTTTTTTTTTTTTTTTATTAAATTATTTATATTGTTAGAATATATTTTCATATAAATTACAGAATAAATATAGTAAGTAATAGATCTTAGTCTTATGGTAAATCTCAAATTCAAGTGTATGTTGTCTATAAAGATATTAAAATCATTATTATAAATATGCATTATTTCTAGAAAGTAAATATTTAAATTTAGAATATAATTGAAATTAAGAAAATTAATAATAATTATTTATTTATTTATTTATTTTAATAGATAATGTCAATATGATTAATACTAATAGTTAAATAATATCAATATTATTAATACTAATATTACTATTATGATAAAGTAATAATAATATAAACTAATATCATATTACTAATATGATATAGTAATTAATAGTAATATTATTATTATTATTAACTTTTAGCTAATATTACTAGCTTATAATCTGAATAATTTTATTAAAAGACTAATATTATTACTAGGGCTACATTTTTGTATTATTTATAATTGTTAATGTTATAACTTTTATTATAAGGTTAATTTCTTTTTCTAGGAAAATTGGCCGAGGGTGAAAAATTCATTTATTACCAATTATATTAAACAGTAATACAATATAATTCAAACCTGATCAAGGGAGGATAAAAGATAACGCGAAACAAAGGAAAGTAGGGGTGAAGAGATTAGGAAGACAGCACTGGGATCTAGCAACTACTAATCTTCCAGTCGTCATCCGTATTAAGATTACTAGGCCTTTTCTCAATTTCAAGGGCCTTTCTAAATTTTCGATGGTGAAACTGCTCAACTTTTGCAATGACACAAGCCTCTTCTATACAAACATGATGTTTAGTCTTCTCGACATGCTCTGCAAGGGCCGAGGACTTGGCCCTTCCATGCTTTAAGTCTACCAAGTGCTCATTAATCCTTTGATTAATAGAACTACCAGTCTCACCAATGTATGGTGTCCCACAGGAACAGGGAATGACATAGACACCCCTCATGTCTTTAGGGTCGACAGGATCTTTTATAGATCTCAGGGAGCTACGGATGGTATTAAGAGGTCTAAAGGTCGCGGGGACACTGCGCTTCTTAAGAATTTTGGCAATCCTGTCAATGGTCCCTTAGATGTAAGGTAGGTGAACCCCCATGACCTAATCTTTAGGATATTTTTGGACTGAAGGCTCCTTTCGGGCCTTGAGGAAGGCTTTCTGACCTTCCGATTTTCAGGTGGATTCATTTGATGGCGTGATGCCTTTGAGTCCATTTGAAATTGCATATGAAGTTGTACAGTCATTTTCTAATTCTTGTTCAACTGAAACTGATCCAATGAATGTGGTCCATGGGGAATCAATTCCGATATCAACCTTAGCTACAAAAAAACTTTTTGATCCTATTCATACTGATGAGAAGATTTGTGAACTTTTGTCTATTGATGATTTACCATGGGAAGATCTTCATCACTGATCTTCATTTTCACCTCAGCTTGATCATTTTTAAAATGAATTTTCTTCTATTTTTACTACTGACTATGTCAAAGAACCATAGAATCCATTGCAACATTCTGATTCTGAGTTAAACTTGGAGAATTTCTCTCAAACAGTTCCTATTGACATTTCAATTAAGCTAGGAATTATTGAAAACATTCATATAGGTGCTTCCTGTACGGACAATGAAATCCAAACTTATAAAGCCCTATTTTAAGAATTTCGTGACGTGTTTGCCTGGTCATATGAAGAAATGCCAAGAATCGATCCATTAATTGTTGTCCATGAAATTAAAACTTACCCGGATGCTAAACCTGTCTAGTAACGCTTACATCAGATACATCTGAGAAAAGTCGCTGCTATCAAAGCCAAAGTTGAGAAATTACTTCGTGCAGGTTTCATTTATCCAATTCCTTTAACTGATTGGGTATTAAATATTGTTCCTGTCAACAAAAAACAAGGAATGGTAAGAGTATGTATCGACAATAGGGATCTTAATCAAGCTTGTCCTAAAGACAATTATCCAACCTCCTATATTGATCAAATTATTGATGATCATGCCGGCAGTGAAATGTTCTCCTTTATGGATGGTTTTTCTGGTTACAATCAAATCAACATACTCCCTGCTGATCAACCTAAAACAACTTTCATTTGTCCATGGGGGACATTTGGTTATTGCAAATTACCCTTTGGATTAAAGAACATTGGAGCAACTTTTCAAAGGGCTATGTCTTATGCATTTCATGACATCAAGCACACTGTGCAGCCTTATCTCGATGATTTACCTGCCCATTCATTGCGTAGATTTGATCATCTCACTCATTTACGAGCTATCTTTATGAGATGTAGGCATTATCGAATTCGGCTAAATCCACACAAATGTGTATTCTGTGTAGAAACGGGTCGCTTACTAGGATTTGTTGTTTCAAAGGCTGGCATTCGTGTCGACCCCTCGAAGGTTGAAGCTATTGTCAATCTACCACCTCCTTCGACTCTTCACCAACTCCAAAGTTTGCAAGGGAAAGCAAACTTTTTACGTCATTTCATTCCTAACTACGCCGAGATAACGAAAGGTTTTACCAGGTTATTAAAATAGAATATTCCATTCTTTAGGGATGTGATCGCTGATCAATCTTTTGATGCATTTAAACATGCATTAACCCATGCGTCGTTACTACATCCTCCCAATTACAACCAGGATTACTTTTTATATCTCACCGCTTCCCATTCCACCATTGGCGTGGTTTTAGTTCAGGAAGATGAACTCAAAAATGAACATGTGATTTACTACCTTCGTCGAAATCTGCATCCGGCTAAGCTTAAAAATTCGCATGTGGAGAAATTAGCCTTAGCAGCTGTCCAAGTTGTCCAAAGATTTTGTCACTACATCTTATTATGCAAAACCACGGTAATTTCCAACTATAACCCTATGATGTATATCTTGACTAAACAATTGCTAGGGGGCAAGTATTCCAAATGGATAGTTACCCTGCAGGAATTTGACTTGGAGTTTGAAAAATCCAAGGCAAAGAAATCTTTGGTTTTTTCCGAACTGATGTGTGATTTCCCGCGTGCTGATACTGAAACTGTGGTAGAGCAGCCCATTGCAAATGAATCCTTGTTTCTTATCAGTACTCTTGATCCTTGGTATGGAGATATTATTTTTTATCTCCAAACCCAATATTTTTGGCTTGAAATCTCACGATCTCAGCGATAGAAAATATGTTTCCAATCCCAACAATACAATATTATTGGTGATACACTTTATTGTCATGGAGCAGATTCTATTTTCTGACATTGTCTAACTCATGAAGAAGTTGAAAAGGTTCTAAATGACTATCATTCTGGAGCACGTGGTGGTCATATGTCTAGGTATGCCACAGCCCAAAAGATATTGCGTGCTGGTTATTTCTGGCCATCCTTATTCAAAGATTGTATCTATGCAATCTGAAAATGCCACAATTGTCAAATCTTTGATTGTAAAATGCATGCTCCAGTCGCTCCTCCTCACCCGATAATTACTGCCAGTCCTTTCGCAAAGTGGGTTATTGATTTTATTACATGTAACCCTCACTCGGCTGGCGGGCATGAGTATATTATCCTAGCGGTAGATTATTTTACCAAGTGGGCCGAGGTAATGCCTACATTTTCTGTAGACGGCAAGACTGCTGCAACTTTCATATTCAATCATATAATTTCTAGATTTGGTTCCTCACGCTATTATCACTGATCATGGTAGTCACTTTCGAAATATCATGATGACTGAACTGATAGATCAACTTGGCCTGCGCTATGATAGTTCTACTCTATATTACCCACAGGCTAATGGTTTGGTTGAAGCTATCAATAAAGTTTTAGTCACTGTGATCAAATGAATCATTGGTATTCATAAGTCAAATTGGTATACCATGCTATTTTCAGCACTTTGGGCATATCGGACCTTAGTAAAGACATCGACTGGTTTCACTCCTTTTCCACTGGTCTATGGTATGGAAGTAGTGTTACCTATTGAATGAAAAATTCCATCATTACAATTAGCCATAGAATTACTTCCAACTACTTCTGAAGAAGAGAAATGTTTTTGGTACTTAGCTCAACTAGATGAGAATTGATGCACTGCTACAATAGCAAACGAGACTCGTGTGAAATGAAAGCTCAGTACGATAGATGTGTTACACCTTGTAATTTTTCAAAAGGAGAAAAAGTTTTAGTATATGATCAAGTGAACGATAAGCTAGGAACTGGAAAATTTGTACCTATGTGGCATGGTCCTTACATTGTTAAGCGAAAGCTGACAAAAGGGGCTTATGACTTGATAGATTTTGATGGTGTATCTTTGGGTAAACCCATAAATGGACTTTATCTGAAGAGATATTATGCTTAAATTCTATGTGGAGATTTTTTGTTAGATTAGTTACTTTACAGCTGGTGTGTTTTAGATTAGAAAGGTGTGCCTAGTTTAGATAGTGCTCTTATCACTATTCCTGCTTATCTTGATTTTACTCTTGATATTGCAGATGTCAACGTCTCTTCAAACATACATTGGTTTTCCTAATAGTGCTTGTCATAGTACATGGAACATTTCTTCCACAACTTGGGTTATCTATTCACTCTCTGATGAGTTAGTGTCTATGCATGGGGTAAGTCTCAGTCAAACAACGAATAACATTGTAGAGTATAGTGCAGTGATTGAGTTATTATCTGAATCCATCTCATTTGGGATTCAGAGTTTGATTGTTAGGTTGGATTCTGAACTCGTTGTATTGCAGCTTAACGGGGTTTATGCCATTAGAAATCTAGTGTTATTAAGGTTATTTTTGAGAGTTCATCTCTTGGAACGTGAATTTGATTACATTGAATATCAGCATATTCCAAGACATTTAAATACATTAGCAGATGCAGTTGCTTCTAGTAAGATAAATAGACATTTGCAATAATCAAACAATAAATTTAATAACATTCAATAACATGTTACATGAGATAGCCGGTAATAATGATATATCATAGCATAGAAGTGTGTTTCAAAATATATATCGTCCTCGATCATAGGTTGAAAAACACCTTATGATCGACAAAAATGATAATACAAAAAGACAAAATGTCGTGTGTCTATAAAATCGATCATCCTATCCCTGGTGATGATCACGATAAGAAACTACTACTGGGGCCACCCTACATAGGAACCTCCTAAAAGGTCCTGGGACACCAGTCACATATCTCTCTAATCTAAGTGGAATATCATCTATATCAATTTCTGGAATATCTAGTGTAAAGCACTCTAGGTGATGCTCCAAGTCAGTCAGGATCTCTGTTGATTGGTCCTGTGGGGCTAGTGCTGCTACAATTGGGTATCTCCTCTCGTAAGGCTGGACAACGGCTGGTCATCGTGGACCCACATCTGCATTTAAACTTTTGATTGTTAGTTTTGGATGATTTAAAATAAAAAAATTAAAACTTAGAAAGTGTTGAAAATGGTTTTTACCTGAATCATTCCATTGCTCTCCTGGTGGAAGAATCATGTCTTGATTGCCGCGGTAATCCATCCCGGCATATGGAAAGTCTTGAATCACAAAAAGTTGGTTGTTCAACCAACAAAAATATGCAGGAGAAACCAAACAACCTCTATGCGTTCAACGTGACGGGCCATCAAAGCAACTCAACGAACCATTCTAGGCTCTCGAGGAAGACCAGCATCATCAGGAATATGTTGCGAGGCTAACATGAGGATCCTCTCTAGAGCAAAGGTGATTACAAGAAATCCATATCCAAAGTTCTTTAGCTACCCATTCTTTGCTTTAGTTAGTTGGCCTTTCACATTTGCCAACACAGCCTCGCACCAGTTGTATATGGTGCCTCGAAAATAGTCTACAACCATCTGCATCTGGGATCTAGTAGCCACACACAATGCTGCACTCCCATAAAGTCTGGTAATAGTGGATGCAATAACTTTAAGCTCAGGACAGTCGATATATCAATCCATTTATCCTTGGGGTCTTCTTGATCATCGCAAAACTCCAATCAGAGACTAGTGACAGACTGGCCACTTGGCCTAGTCCTAAAAAGAGATAATTGTTCGCCCCTCTTGGACAAACCAGTCAAAAAGTATCTGTCCTCCAGCTCGATTTCGAGCTGGTGGCCACCAATCATGAAGCACTGGTCCTATGTGTTCCATCTGTCTACAGCCATGTCAAGAGGTCTACTTGGGCCCTCATGCCTGGTATGGCCTAGAACTTATACAGTCTGCATGCTCTCAATGACTGCAATGTGGGCATATGATTTATTGCGGCATTATCTACATCCTTGTGCTCGCATTCTCACCAAATAAGCATTTTGAATGTCCTACAATGCATAAAAAGACATATTAGAATAAGCTTGTTCGAAAAATTTTGGGAAAAAATGGAGAAATTTGAGTTTTAAAATTCATTGTGTGGGGTCCACACCCACTGCTTATAAACAGTGCGTAGGTCCACGTGGGTTGTGAGCAATAGGTGCGGACTGACAACTTTTTTCTTTATATAAAAAATTCGGGGCCTGCAGGGCCCGCGTGTTGCACCTGTAGACCCCCGTGAGTGATTTTTTAAACCTATTTTTCCTTTAAAATCGAATTTAAAGCCTAAAAAAAAAATATAAATGGATGAAATGCAAGTTAAGGAGGACGTGGATTACCTAGAGCTGACGGTTTTCGATTCCGACGAATGGATTTTCCAAAATCTTCATAGGAACTTTTTTACCTAAAAGCTCTCACTTCTCACTCTGAACTCAAATGGTAAAAATGAAGTTAGAAAAGCCCTTTCTATAAGTTTTTTCAAATAAATGAATTTTTAATTTATTTATTTTTCACTATAAAAAGGAAATTTTTAAAAACATTTTTATTTATCTTAAACAAGTATGTGTAATGTTTTGAGTTTTTGTGTAGAACATTGGATTTTTTGGGGAAAATTGATCATTTTTCAACAAAGAGCATACTTTTATCACTTTTTCGAACTCTTTCAAAAATTTATGAAAAAGCAAAACATTGGAGTCCTTTTTAAGCCCCTTTTAGACTCTCGAAAATTGAAGAGATTGCCAAGCACTTGATTGTTCGAACTCATTAAAATAAATGAATAATCATCCCTTCAGTATAAGTTCACCCCTTTTACGAACTGAAATGGACTATTTACGAAAAAGATATACATTGACTAATTACAGTCAATAGAGTTCTCTCTCACATTATTTTATCCCTTTTCGGGCTCGAGGGACTAAATTTACGAAAAGGTACCCCCATGGAGTTTTCTTAAGTTTTTCTTCTGAGTCCCTAAAATTGAAAAACATCAAGTTTCTCCTATACTGAACTTGTTAAAATTTAACAGTCAAGGACCTATTCAATTTTAAACAGGAACGAACCACTCCTTCTTAGGGTTCGAATTTTAAACTAAGTTGGACTCATCTAAAGGATGAGCTTATAAACAAGCAAATGTTATCCTCCTCAAGCTTGTCAAAAATAAAGAGGTACTTTCCAGAAATGGTGGGGGAAAAGAGAGAAAAATGAACATTTTTGTTACACTTTGTTTTTTAAAAAAGCTGTTAACCATTCTTGAACACGACACTTTTTGTTCACCTAGGTTGGGAAAATCCTTTTCCTAACAGTTAATCAGACCACACTGAAAGTCTTTAGCCGGTTTTTGAGTATTAGCCTTGGGTCAATTGTCACCAAACCATCTGCAGTGTCGTTATGTGTTCAAGAGATTAGTTCAAACAAACCATTCATCTTCAAAATATCTATCATCCATTTTGACCATCCCTGAGTCAGTCCTTGCCAATATATTTCTTCAAAACTTGGTCTATGGTTTCATGTTGTGGGCTTGCCTACAACAGATCACTTTCTATTGACTTCAGCTCATTATCTAGGAAGCTGATCTAGAAATCATTAGTACCTTGAAATCTACATGCCCTAATGGCAGGTTTCTCGCCTTTGATGATAGGCTACATCATTGACCTTTGATCGAATGATTCTATGACATGTTCAACTTCAAATCATTTATTCACATTTCATGGATTGTACTGAGTACTTTTTGTTGGCATTATGATGCATGTGTTGTACTTGATGGCAACCCTCTCATAGAAGATCATCTCACTTGTATACATTCAGAAGATATATCAGATGTGATAGATTGCATGGGTTACCGGACAGCAAAAAAGGGATCAGATAAAGGGATCAGATGACAGTTCACAAGTAAGCTTTGCCATCAAGTCCAAAGGGGGAGATTGTTGGCATTATGGCTAAAGTGTTGTCCTTGATGGCAACCCATACAGGTGATGGATCACTGTACAACAGATCAGTAGCAAAGATTGATGAACAACCCTCAAATATTGAAGAAAATAAGGAGTACGCAGACACACCATACAAAAGGTGCGGATACGCAGGAATGTCTTATATAAAATGCGTACATACCCGCAGATTACCCATTCATGGGGTGCATACCCCCAGTGCACACACTCCAAGGCAGTAAAGCGCGCACATGTGGGGCTCCTTATGTTTTACCCTTGGTATTTAGCCGACGGTATTGTGTTATCATGGTTTTGGCCCGTGGTGTTGTTTATTTTATTATTATTATTGAGCCCCATGATCCTTGATTTAAGGAAGAGCTTGCCTATATAAAGAAGAGGAGATCATTTGGCTTAGAGGTGTTCTTTTGTGCTGAATATATTAAGAAGCTAGATCTGAAATTCTAGTGATGGGTTATGAGAGATAGCTAGATCTAAATCAAGGAGAAACATGAGAACTACAAGTCAGATATACTAATGGGTTATCTGCTCGACGCATGTTCGGATTTGTAGATCTGACAGTCTGGGTCATTCTTGAAGTCTTGAAATTATCTATACCCGGAGGTACACAGGTCCAGCGAACGAAAAGTATGGAGATATGCAGGCACAGAAGCGTTGCGAGTGCGCAGATATGCAGGAGTAGAAGCACTGCAGTTGCGGAGGGGCGCAGGCAGTTGATTGGACACAGAGCGCACATACACAGGGAGTCTGTCAGGCGCAGTGGGCACGTACGCAGGGAATCAGTTGCAAACAGTGCGTACTTGTACGCAGGCATTATATGGGTGAAGCTGCGTACTTCTCTTGAGATCTATTTAGCTGTACATGTCTATCATTTCTGTGATCTGGGTTTTGAAGTAATGTCTGATGTTTGATATCATGTTCTGGTAACAGCAGTCTGAGAGGAGATTGATTAAATATTGATGGATAAATGGATCGGGTTCTTAATAGCTCATCTTTATGTGATCTGATTGACTAGATCTGGTTGATGACTCACTTGTATATATATTGATCTAGTGCTTGGGTAATTCAGAAGGTTGTTTGATTATGAGCTTCAATTTGGTTATTGGGTCCAGTATGAAAATTGGATGAAACGTGGCCTTTCAGTTTATGTGTTGTGCTTCAGTGTATCCAGTATGAAAATTGATGAAATGTGGTACCTGGAGGAGACAAGATTGTAGGTCAGCACCTACGTATTAGTATCGAAGCTAGTACAAGAGCTAAAGGAAATCTTTGGAGCATTGTAGCAGGTAGTAGCCTGCGTACTAGTAAATGGATCGGCTAGTACAAGAACAAAGGGGGTTGTAGCTCCCGTACTGGTATAAGGCTGCACCAGTACAAAATATTGTAAAAGGATTTTCTTATTAAGAAGAAGATTGAGATGACTTGCAGCAGGTGGTTTTCTCCCGCATTGGGGTTCCACCTTATATCATGGTGTTCATGTGTGTGCCTTATGTGTGATGATCTATTCTATGTTACTGCATCTGTTAACTGATAATATGGTTGATAATGTTCTAATGCACTCATTGAAGATCAATTAGCTTAATCATAAGAAGTTGTGGAAGTAGCATATATGAATCGGAGTTTGGAAATGAAAAGTTTTATTAATGTGATAATACTGATTCACCCCCCCACCCCCTCTCAGTATTATTTCCAACAATTGGTATCAGAGCAGGTCCTTTGATAGAAGCTTGATCGCTTGAAGGAGATCCGTGGAAAAATGGGAAAGAAGCTTAAGAAGAAAGCATCTAAGAAAAAGAAGACATCTCAGAAGAACTATGACAGTGGGAGAATCGATTGGGCATTAGGTATAAGAAGCGCTTCAGATTCAGAATCAGTTCAGAATGAAGATGACCATTCAGGTATGAATTTGCTATCCTCTGATGTTCCAGCTATCCTTCCTTTTGGAAAATATGAAAGTGATAGTGAGACTACTGAATTTTCTCTTATGGGTGAGCAAGAAAGATATCAAATAGAGGCAAAATTTAATAGGCTGACAAACAAAATTAGTGAACAAGAAAAACTTCTGAACATAAAGAGTGGTGCCCTCAAAGAAGCTGTTACTAGGCTAAAAGCTCATCAAAAGGTATGCAAAGAAAAGTATCAAAAGTTGCAGGTTGAAGCAACACCTCTAAGAAATGAAATCATTGAAAAGAACACAACAATCAAGGAGCTCAAAGATCGATCTAGTTATTATGAAAGTCTTGAAGCCACGATCCTCTCACTAAAGGGAGATCTTGAAGAATCAAGGAAGCAGAATGAAGATCTACATCAAGCAATTGAAAAACAAGACAATGAAGTCATCAGCCTAAAATCCAAGCTAGAATGTGCCTTCTGAGTTCGTCAAATGCAGCAAAATGTAAATGAAGAGCAAGAAAAGGAGATACTCAATCTAAGGCAACAAGTGGAAGAAGGAAGAAAGTCAAAAGAAATTTTGAAGAAGCAATGTCTTGAAAAGGAAGAGCAACATCAAGTTGAGGTAAATATCTTGACAAGTAAATTAGAAGATAAGGATAAGCTTTTACGATTTCAAGATAGTACTAAAGTCTTGGATGATATTCTTAGTAGTCAAAGGTCTCCTGCTATCAAGAATGGACTTGGTTTTCATGAATCAGTTGAAGGAGAATCTAGTGCACAAGGTGAAGCAAGGAACTCTAAAAAGAAATCTAAAATGATCAACAAGGAGATAAGAGGTCAACCCCATCAACAACCAAGGAAAGAAATTCTTAAAAGAAATTCTTTTACTCCTTACTATGGAAGTAATAGTTGGCCATTTACTCAGATGAATAATGTTGAATGTTATGTATGTCATAATCTTGGACATGTTGCAGCTAGATGTAGAAGAAGAAGAGTTCAAGACCATTATGCAGAAAGATCATCACAATCAAGGTACTTTAATGATATTGCTTTGCTTGCAATATGTATGTCACAAAGCTACTGATTGCTACAAAAGGAATATGAAACATGTAAGATGTTATGAATGTAACAAGCTTGGACATATAGCAAAGGAATGCAGGAACAAAGCACGAACATCACACCAAAAGGAGAAAACATCATCACGCTTGAAGATATGGAGGAAAAAGGAAGTACAGTCAGAAAGTGGCGGCACAGCACAACATATAGACATAGCAGAATCAAAGGGAGCTGAAATTACAAAACTTCAGTGTCCTAAATCTCATGTGCAAATTTCATGAAATGAAGTTGCATATATACGTGAGTTAGACACTGCAAAGTCGCGTATATGTCAGTATGAGGAAAAGCAGTGGGGACAGGTTCAAGAAAAGGATCAGTTTGGTTTATTTGCGCTATTTGTTAATGGTTACAATTTGCTGATGATGTGTGGAAATGTCTTGATGGTTAGAAGTATTTTGTTTCTAACTTGAAAATGATGATGACTTGATACTCCTTGCTGATATGCATGATCAGATCTGACAGTAAACAAGATGGCACAGGTTTAGGGGGAGAATATGCTTTTAATGCATTGTTGGCATTATGGTTAATAGTCCTTGGTGATGATGCTTATGATATGGTTCTTAGATCAGATTTGTGGTTGATTCACTAATGGTGCCTACATGGTGATCTTCATAAGGATAAGAAGAAGTACTTGATGATGTGTCTCTCATATACTGTTGTCGCCATATGCATAAAGATCATAATTGCAGGATTGTTCTTGGCACATCTATGGATGAGGATTGTTGGCTGGGTACATGGATGATTATTCAAAGTTGCATTGTTGGAGATATGATGATGATGAGTTCTTACCTATATGATGATAGGTTGTTTCGTGCATATGTTGATTGATGCAGATCTTCCCTATTGATGATACTTGGTCCACGCAGATCTGGGTGGCTATGGTGTTTCTCACATATGATAGAATGACTCTATATTTTATGCAAAAGGATGAGTTGATGCGGACATATCTTGATGATTCATGCACTAATTCAAGTTGCTGGTGACATATAGCAGACCATACCGTGTTGTTACTGATGTTTATCATGATCTTATTTAGGTGTCTTATCATGTATATCATTCGATGTAAAGGTCATATCAAGACTCATGATGTAATAAGGTGTCTCTATCTATTATAGTCATTTGATGAAATATTTCAGTCATATCAAGATCATGTAACGGCCTATCTTGGTTTCCCCACTATGCCTGGGATGAATGATGTGATGTTCTTGGTTGTCATTTTCTGGTATATCCCCACTTGGTTGGGTGATGAATGTATGTATTGAGTCTTTTGGTAATAGGAAGGTCATTTATGATATATAGAGTCATGTTCTTCTTGTAGAACATCTTTTGCAGACCTTGCTTACAGTCGGGGGAGTTTGAGCATGAACAACACTATATAGTAGAGCAGATATTTCAGAAAGAGCATTATCAGATTGGAGCACCATGGCATATACAAAGGGGGAGTTCATTCAGAGACTTCAGCAGATCTCGTTTATAGTCAAGGAGAGCATGTTCTTAGGGGGAGCATAACCCTTTGCCCTTGATGTCAAAGGGGGAGAGTGACTTGGTGTTGTTGCCATCAAGTCCAAAGGGGGAGATTGTTGGCATTATGATGCATGTGTTGTACTTGATGGCAACCCTCTCATAGAAGATCATCTCACTTGTATACATTCAGATGAATCTACAAATATCAGATGTGAAAAAGTGCATGGGTTACCGGACAGCAAAAAGGGATCAGATGACAGTTCACAAGTAAGCTTTGCCATCAAGTCCAAAGGGGGAGATTGTTGGCATTATGGCTAAAGTGTCGTCCTTGATGGCAACCCATTCAGGTGATAGATCACAGTACTTCAAGTCAGCAGCAAATATTGATGATCAACTATCAAATATTGAAGAAAATAAGGGGAACGCAGGTACACCTTACAGAAGGTGCGTACACACAGGCCGATGTTACATAAAGTGCGTACATACCCGCAGTTATCCCGTTCAAGAGGTGCATACCCCTAGTTCACTTACTTCAAGGCAGAGAAAAGCACATGTGGGGTTTCTTATGTTTAACTCTTGGTATTTAGCCGACGGAATTGTGTTATTATGGTTTTGGCCCATGGTATTGTTTTATATTATTATTATTATTGAGCCCCATGATCCATGATTTGAGGAAGAGTTTGCCTATATAAAGCAAAGGAGATCATTTGGCTTGAGCATGTTTTGGGTTGAACATCTTATGAGGGCTAGATCTGAAATACTATGATCTCTTGGAGTAATGTTTAGATCTAAATAAGGCGCAGTGCGGAGACGCCACAGAAGGCGCAGTGCGGAGGCGCCACAGAAGGCGCAGTGCGGAGACGCCACAGAAGGCGCAGTGCGGAGGCGCCACAGAAGGTGCAGTGTGGAGACGCCACAGAGGCGCCATAGAAGGCGTAGTGCGGAGGCACCACAGAAGGCGCAGTGCGGAGGCGCCACAGAAGGCGCAGTGCGGAGATGCCACAGAGGCGCTACAGAAGACGCCACAGAAGGCGCAATGCGGAGGCGCCACAGAAGGCGCAGTGCGAAGGCGCCACAGGAGACGCCACAGAAGGTGCAGTGCGGAGGCGCCACAGGAGACGCCACAGAGGCGCCACCGAAAGCGCAGGTGCGGAGGTCAGTGGCGACACAGAAGAACAATGCGTACTTGTATGCAGGCATTACATGGGTGAAGCTTTGTACTTCTCTTGAAATCAAATTAGTTGTCCATGTTTATCCTTGCTGTGTTCTGAGTTTGGTTTCTGGTATTATGATCTGATAACAGCAGTCTGAGAAGTGATTGATTATGTTCTTAATGACTTATCTTCATGTGATCTGATGGACTAGATCTGATTGATGACTCTCATTGTATATGTATTGATCTAGTGATTGGGTGATTCAAAAGATTGTTTGATTATGAGCTTCAATGTGGTTATTGGGTCCAATATGAAAATTGGATGAAACGTGGCCTTTCAGATTATGTGTTGTGCTTCAGTGTATCCAATATGAAAATTGATGAAACGTGGTACCTGGAGAAGAGAAGATTGTAGGCCGGCGCCTACGTACTAGTACTTAAGCTAGTACAAAAATAAAGGGGAATCTTTGGAGCATTGTAGCAGGTAGCAGCCTGCATACTAGTAAATGGATCGGCTAGTACAAGAGCAAAGGGGGTTGTAGCTCCCGTACTGGTATAAGACTGCACCAGTACAAATATTGTAAAAAGATTTTCTTATTAAGAAGAAGATTGAGATGACTTGCAGCAGGTGGTTTTCCCCCACATTGGGTTTCCACCTTATATCATGGTGTTCATGTGTGTGCCTTATGTGTTATGATCTATTCTATGTTACTGCATCTGTTAACTGATATATGGTTGATAATGTTCTAATGCATTCATTGAAGATCAATTAACTTAATCATAAGAAGTTGTGGAAGTAGCATATATGAATCAGAGTTTGGAAATGAAAAAGTTTTATTAATGTGATAATACTGATTCACCCCCCTCTCAGTATTATTTCCAACAGTCAGTGCATCCAAAATAAGCTAAATTGAATACGTGCATAGGCCGACATGTCTTTTCTAGAATCACAGACTTCAAGGAGTGATTGTGACGAGGTCTTGGAGGGTTTATGACACATAAATTTTCTTTCACAATGATTAACATGCTCAAATGGGTCTTTCATCTTTGACATTGACTCAATAGACTTTATGACTTGATGACCAAATCTATGAGCTCACAATGGGAACCTTTACTATAAAATAGAATTCCTTGCTCATGAAACCCATGAGACAAGCATTACAATAATATTTTTTTTCTTCTTTACATCAATTACATAAAAATCTATAGCGTTCCAAATGAGATAAATTTGGAACAACTCGAATTTTAACTCAGAAAATCTCTAGATAAAAATTCTATTCATAAACAGAAGATTTCCATGTAAAATAGAGCATATAAAATGCATGCAATTATATAATCACAATAAGCAGAAACAATCTTAGATTTATTTTAATATATAAACTGGTGTTTTACATGCTGGAATGACAAAATAACTGAGATAGTTGGCTTCAACAGATCTACAATAATGCCACAATGGGCCTCCCAAATCACACTAAAAATCAAATAACTACAACCTGTGAACTTGAATGGATCCACCAAGGGAAGATGGGTGCTTGCCCAATCTCTCTAAATCACCCGAGGGTTTCCGTCCTGGGGCTACCAATAGAGTAGAGAATCGGATTCTCAACTTCGCATACAAGAAACAATACTCAATCCAAGATGTCCTCCAATGCTCTCCTCCTCCTCTTTTATAGATTTGATGGACTCCTCTAGAACCTTCTATTTTATTATTATTTTAATCATGGAGCACTTTTCCCTCTTTTATTTCAATCAAAATATTCTTTTAATGCGGAAAAAGGGTAAATTGGCCACCATGTTTCTTCAGGCCATTGAAACTCATATCTAACCATCCCATCCTGTATATCTTCCCGTTCCAGTTCCAATGAGCTATTACACTGAGGTGTTCCACCAATTAATCTCCTCAGAATGCCGCCTCGATGCATAATTAATTAAGTTATGCCCAATAATAATGTTGACTGTTGAATTTAAGCTTCTGTGATTCATATCAAGTTTTTGAGAAGATTTCTTCGGCGGAGATCCCATTATAATACTTTTGTCGACGCATTTCGAACTAACGAGTGTGGTTCATCGTCAAGACAAGTTGACGAATCAGATCATGGTTGCATGTTAAATAGGGAGAGCAGATCTTCCAACGACTAAACTTGACTAGCAAATGACTACATTGGACTGGGTAATTTGACTGAAAAACGGTTAAATTTGATTGGCCAATCTGATTGGATTTATTTATTTTTTTTATTTTTTTAAACCAAAATTTTGTTATATTTATTACCAAAGTTTGAATAAGGGTAAAATTTGTATTTAATAATCAAGAGTATGAATCAATTAGTTATTAATAGGCCTATTTCCCTAATTATAATTATATAAATAAATGGTTAGTTAATTAATATGTAAGTTAGTTTTTGTTATATTTAATTCCAAAAAATTGTAATTGTTTGAAATAACTACCAAGACCAATAAAACAAACATTAGTTACTAATCTAATATGAAAAAACCATATAAACTTTTCTTTGATATTTGAAATCATAATATGGAATAAAAATAATTATATATGTATATTATGAATTTAATTATATATATAATTGTAAGATCAAAAACCTCAAATCAATAATATATAAATATAAACATTCATATAATTAAATATAAATATATAAATAATTAGTTAATTAGTTATTATGCAAGCTAGGTTTCTTGTTATATAATAAAATAAATTGTAAGAATTAACTCCCAAGACCTATTAATAGACTTATCTACTATTAAAACTAAACAAATAAAAACATAAATAATTGATATAATAATAAGCGCACACACATATATATATTATAAAAGTTTATTAAACCTAATAAGTTAAATAATGGACCACTAATTAAGTTTAAGGAATCTAATAGCACAGAGGAGGCAAATTCCTCTTAATTAAACAACAGGGACTTAAAATCCTCAGGGAAGAATAGGTTGGTTAATTCATTTAAAGTTAATAATAACCAAAAGAAAAAAAGGGGGGGTTAGATCAATGGTTATTATTAATGTTAATTTATCTGATCAAACAATAAGGTTAAGGAAAAGGAATATTCATTTAGAGGGAGGGAAAGAAACTCGAACCCAACGAATAAATACTAAAATAGAGAAACGATAAGGAGAATAGGAAAACAAATGAACAAGGGTATGAGGGGGAAACAAAAAGACGCGGGCCGGGGATGGGGGGTTGGGAAGGGCGGGGAAGCAGCTAGGAGGAAAGGGCAGGGATCTAGCGACTGCTAATTTTCTAGTCGTCATCTCTATTGAGGTTGCTCGGCCCTTTTTTTATTTCTATGGCTTCCCTAAATTTCGGGTGATGGAAATGCGCTACCTTGGCAATAACACAGGCCTCCTCAATGCATACATGATGCTTAGTCTTTTCTGTATGTTTTGGCAGGGCGGAAGACCGGGTTCTCCCATGTTTTATGTCGGCTGATTGCTCATTAATGCTTTGATTAATAGAAGAACCGGTCTCACCAACATATGGGGTCCCACAGGAACATGGAATAACATAGACACCTTTCATGTCCTTAGGGTCAACAGGGTCTTTCACTGATCTAAGGGAGCTGCGGATGGTGTTAAGGGGTCTAAAGGTTGAGGGAACATTATGCTTCCTAAGAATTCTGACAATTTTATTAGTGGTCCCCTAGATGAAAGGGAGATGAACCCCTGAGACTCGCTCTTTAGGATCTTTCTTGACCAATGAATTCTTGCTGGCTTTGAGGAAAGCTTTCTGACCGAGGTATCTACTATAACCATTATTAGCAAAACCATTAAGGGGGTGAGCTTTCTCTTTATCGAGGCTTTTTTCATCAGAGATCCTTAGTGCACGAGTAGCTAGCGTGTTGAGAATGTCCATCTTCTAAGCGAGGAAATGATGAGAGTTAGCATGAAGATACTGCTCAGTATGAGTTTTCTTCCGAAACACTAGGACAGAACTTTCAGTTTGATTTCTGAAAGTTGTCAAAATGAAACGAAATGAAAGACAAACTATGCAGATGATGGAATATACCAAGCAAATGCCATCAAATCCCATAAAAACTCCACAAAACTCCATCGAAACCCCTGATGACATAAACCTACTCCACTGACCTGGCCATCTCCTACCTTGGAAGTCCACACTAGCTGCATTATGAAAAAGGATTAAAAAAATGGTGACATGATAGTCCTCCCACCCCAAGATTGCTTGCCCTCAAGCAATCCAAATATGTGGACCAATCTGGTGGTTCAACGCAACTGAGACCCAATGCCAGGATCCCATACGAACCACCGAGTGACGCTCTGCTCTTGTGTCAACCCACCATGAACGGACTCCTCGATGCCCGGATCCCAGATCAATCTCTGACGAAACTTGTCATTAGCAAATCCTCCTAGATCCCAATGTTGCCAAGGCAGAGCATCAAGGCTCCACGACTCTTGTCGTGCTATAAATGCGGCTGTGAATGTTGCTCCACCTGCCACGTACCAACTCATCACTTCTCTCCAATCCAACCCTTGGCATAGACCAAGGTCAATCTCATCATATGAAGTCGTAACGAAATATTGATGAGTGGCCAACCTACATCCCGCTACCAACTGAAGCATGTGATATCCCTCACCTTGGAGGGCTCCTACAATACAATGCTCCTGACTAAAAATGACACTCCATCAAAAGGATACTAGCTCATGATCTCTTGCCAATCTAATGCATGGATACTTGTGCAAGGGATATGTCGGCTATGTTGAAACTAGTCCATGTTCAGTTGTTGATGCTCTACCTGGACAATCCAAGCATGCCCAAGAAATCCTGCCTCTCTCTCTCTCTAATGGGAAAAGTGGGCAAATTGTGCTGCAAGCCCTGTTTATGTACTCTTGGAGAGGGCTGCAGCCTGAAAATGTTGTAGCTTGTCTGGCTGCCACTACCTCTATTTGCACCTCATCAATAGGTAAACCCAGAGATGGAAGCACTGCCAC
Organism: Pinus taeda; assembly: GCA_000404065.3. Taxonomy (NCBI): domain Eukaryota; kingdom Viridiplantae; phylum Streptophyta; class Pinopsida; order Pinales; family Pinaceae; genus Pinus; species Pinus taeda. The sequence continues at coordinate 101,625 of APFE030581545.1, forward strand.
CTCCCTCGACTGATAGGAAACTCCACGCTCCTCCATTCCACCAATCTCCTGCCAAACTGTCCTGTCATTCTCCAACATCCCCTAATGACAAGTGTCTGCGAATACCGTCACCCCGCCAACTGTCTGTACCTCTGTCCGCTCCTCATCAATGACTGACCCTAAGGGTGGTTGCTCGTCTTCTACCATCACGGGTTCAATATGAACCTCCAATCGACTCTCCCAAAAAGGCTCATCATGCATATTGTGCGCCTCATCCTCCTCAGCCGAGTCACGGTCCCTCATATGCTACTCATGCTGACTCATCACTGCTGACATGCGATCATGAAGGTCTCTCCTAAGACCCACAGACTGCTCATCATATGAATCTGGCCTGATGTCAATGACTCGACATGACTCATGCTCCTCTCCGTGCTCTCTATGTTGAGCCATCAGCCGCTCATTTGCTCTTTGATCTCTTTCCCACCTGGGAACCATCGGCTGCTCCACATACTCCTCTACCACACATGGATGCATATCTCCAAGGCTACTATCATCAACTCCACATGACTGCTCGTGCTCCTCTAAGGCATCATCATATGAACCCATGGACTCATCCAGCGAAGAGTCCTCATCCTAACAGACATAACGAATATCTCCCTGCTCTACCATTGTCATCTCCTCGGTGTCACTCAAGCATGAGTGGTCAGGTCCCCAAGGTCCTTTGCAAATGAAGCAAAGTCCCTTCCTCCTCAACTCATTCTTGCTGCATGAGCCCCCAAACCTCAGCTACTCTTCCCTGGTCAACTGTCTCTTGAACAACCCAATGTTCTGCTCAACCAACCTCTCGGCTAGTTCATAAGTAGCAGGTGAGACCAATTGCTCTCTCCTCCAAACATACAAGAATCAAGATTGCAACTCCCGACAAATTGCATCATGACCTTTCATACATGATGACAAGATGGACTGCATGTGTGCTATGACTGTGTCGAGATGATGTTTCCTAATGTTGAAGAAGCAATGGAACATCTGTAGGACCAAACCATCACACTCTAGATCAAACATGATTTCATAAGTTCTGATCATGGCCACGACTTCTAAAATCTTCAGCTTCTTCCCAAAGGTAGAGCCTGTACTATTGTCCAAGTTTTGGAAAGTCTCTACTATCAACTTGAAAACTCTCCTCATAACATCATCATTGTAAGGAGTTATAGGAGCGGTTAGTCTCATTATGTTATTGAAACAAGATGCAACTGGAAGTCTACCCCCTTCACAAGGTTCCTCCAAGATCTTGTGTTGTATGAGAGCAAGCATAGCTAGTTTCAGAGCCCAAAATAGTTTCTTCCCTTCCAGCTGGCTCACTTTGGAAAGGAGGGCATCAAGTTCATCAAGTTTGAAAAAAACTTTCCATGTGACCCTCATGTGCTTCAAATCTGTCCCAAGTGCAAAGATTCTGTCTCCTATTTCTGGGTCCTTCTGCAAATCCTTTGGCTACTCCCTTCGAAGAATAGCATGGAACCCTTTTGGGAGAGGTTTGTTGTTCTGTTTGGTTTTCTGGTGTGTATCATAGTCCATTGAGGTGTTGTGGTAGTGATTTATGATGTGTTTAAAATATCCCATGGTTTAGCAACAAGATCAAACAACTCTTTGTCTCTCAAGTGACCATAGTTCAACAACACTACTATAGGGCATATCTTCCTCAATACAAAGTTCAGCAAGACATCTTATTAGTGTACATAAGATTCCAGCTATAGGTAGCAGTGCAAATTGCCCTCTTAGCCATACATATCATATACAACGAATGATTATAAGGTACAAGCACATCAAGTAATCTTAGCTCACAACCCTTAAAAACACTAACTACTATACTCACAATATTTTTCTGATAAATATTCTCAATACAACTTCATTTCTCTGATCACAATAGGACAGAGTACCTAAAGTAGCTCAACCATGCACTCTCAAACAAATCACCACAGGATTGGCTCAAAAATCACTAGGAAAATGCCCACTTATTTTCCGAGTTTAATGGATGTCTTTAATGGGGTAAAACAAGTAAAAGACTTATGGATATGCACAATGACCAATTTATGCTTGGAATGACTTATAAAGTGTCGATGAGTATATAGGTACAATAATAATGAACAGACTGCTGATTAATTTTCCAAAAAACACATAGAGAGGGTAGGAGAACCTGGGCTTGTGTAATTTCCAGAAATATGAGTCATGAAAATGAAGACCAGCAGAACACGTCCCAAGGAATGTAACTCGTGCAATTGATCAGCAGTAAATCATCCATGAATGATTGAAAACTCGGCACTGCCAAGTAAACAATTAATTTCGCCTTCAGCAATACGTCACTGTTTCCTCAGCGATGCTTTGCATCATGAATCGTGTTTCACACATTCAAAAACTTGTTTTTCAAAGATGCGGCGGATGTGGATCGATACTCTTGGCTCGTGGCTGCACTGTGCGTGCGATTTATTATTGTTTTTCTTAACGTTGCTTGGCCTTCACGCACAGGGTTATAAAATCCACCCTCCGCTACAGTGTTTCCAAAGTCGACCTTGACCAATAGATGACCAATAGATGAGTTCGACTACGCAGGACCTGCCCCCGTCGGTTCACTGGCAATGGGTCGATGGTGTCAATCCCTTCTGCGGTCGAATTAGGGTACTGATTCAACGATCTCTGCTCTGCAAAGATAATTGCAGCCCCGGGGTATGCACAATTAGTCAGACCCGTCACCCCTCAGTGATTTGTGCTTCTTGGTAGGGACAAGCAATTACGGTTCCCACAACTTGCCCTTGGCTGAACTCGACCGCTTGGCTTGCCGGCTCCAAAGAGAAATCGACCCTTTACAAACCGCGTCTAGGGAATAAGTGGACACTCGGCCTCGAGATAATTATTGGCTACAACCTCTTCCGCGAAAATTATGATTTGCCTCCATAGAATAGTTGGGCTACTCGATACATTCGATCACCCAAATTTATGAATTATGTGACGGTACTGAAAAATGCCACAATTTTGGCCCCAACCATACAAGACATATTGCGCTCCTTGATATTGTCCTTCAGATCAGGAAATCGACCCTCGGCAGATTGATCTCGGGCTTGGAATGATGTTTCTGACTTCTCCTCAGGCGGCTCGAAGACTTCGACTGCTACAATTTTGAATCGGCTCTTCCAGATTTCCTACGTGGCCGCATTAATTTGGCTCTTCCTAGGAGCGAATGACAACTAAAAATGCGATTTCGTTTTGGCTTGACGGCTTTTGGAATGGCGACTCTTAAATGAACTTCTTGGAAATTCTTGCAGCTAATCGTGCTCTATTACAGGATCAAAACTTATTCTTTCAACAGCTGCTGGAAGCTCGATAAATTTATACTTGCCAAACAATAAGTCACGACCCCTTTTAATTAAACTCGGCTGAGCTTCGTCCTCCGCAGATGGAAAATTCGGCTTCCTAGCTTAGCGATCCGCCTGGCCAACAAATGCGACTCCCACGATGACAGCTCCCTCGCTTAGCGCGTGACGTGTGGACAAGAGCATCTCAGTCAAAGAGTAGCTCGACTCTCTACGACCTGCGATTTGGCCATGTTAATAGTGCGATGGCACAAAATTAATCAGGCCCACTTTAAAATAGTTTGATTCTCGCCCTTTCACGAATTTGGTTGGGTTCAGAAAACATTAAATTGGCCCCACTCGGAAAGTATTTGAGTTGGCCTTCAATTTTCTTCAGGAAACCCTTGCCGCTTCTGAATAATTTTATTCTGCTGCCTTCTGCAAATTTGAAAAATAATAAATATCAGCGCCCGCAAATATTTGACACTTTAACGTTGTGGTGTTGGTCCTTTGAAATTATGCGATGACCGCTTTAAAATAACTTTATAGAATTTGGCCCCACTTCTCACCATAGGTTTGTGCATAATCTGGACTCGGTCTTCAATTTTCTTCAGGAAACCCTTGCCCCTTCTGAATAATTTTATTCTGCTGCCTTCTACAAATTTGAAAAATAATAAATATCACCACCGGCAAATATTTGACACTTCGTTGTGGTGTTGGCTCTTTGAAATTATGCGATGACCGCTTTAAAATAACTTTATAGAGTTTGGTTCCACTTATCACCATAGGTTTGTGCATAATCTGGTCTCAAAATCATATATGAAGTTCGGCCTCCACATTGAGAACATTGAGAAATCTTCCAAGAGTCACGGCCTCGAAATGCCAGGAATTAGAGGCGAAAGGTGCTCCCTTCGATCGAGATTCAATAACTCTTCATATCACAAGCTCTCCAAACTCAAGCTTTCTTGCAATAAAAATTCGCTGCAACAATAGAATTTGCACATTCAAAAAAAACCCTCGATTTGGCTTTCCAAGATAACCCATGGCTAAGCCAAGGACAATGCTCTGATACCACTGTGGTGTCCTAGAGGAGATAAATTTGGAACTACTCAAATTTTAACTCAAAAAATCTCTAGAGAAAAATTCTATTCATAAACAGATGATTGCCATGTAAAATAGAGCATATAAAATGCATGCAACTCTATAATCACGATAAGCAGAAACAATCTCAGGGTTATTATAATATATAAACAAGGGTTTTACATGCTAAAATAACAAAATAACTAAGATAGCTGGCCTTAACAGATCTACAATAATGCTACAATGGGCCTCCCAAATCACACTAAAAATCAAATAACTGCAACCCGTAAATCCTGAATGGATCCACCAAGGGAAGATGGGTGCTCGCCCAATCTCTCTAAATCACTCGAGAGTTTCCGTCTTGGGGCTACCAATGGAGTAGAGAACTGGGTTCTCAACTTCTCATACAAGAAACAATACTCAATCCAAGATGTCTTCCAATGCTCTCCTCCTCCTTTTTTATAGATTTGATGGACTCCTCTAGAACCTTCTATTTTATTATTATTTTAATCATGGAGCACTTTTCCCTCCTTTATTTCAATTAAAATGTTATTTTACTGCGGAAAAAGGGTAAATTGGCCACCATGTCTCCTTAGGCCACTGAAACTCATATCTAACCATCCCATCCTGTAGATCTTCCCATTCTGGTTCCAACGAGCTATTACATTGACGTGTTCCAACAATTAATCTCCTTGGAATGCCACCTCGAGCATAATTAATTAAGTTATGCCCAATAATAATGTTGATTTCTGAAAGTTGTCAGAATGAGATGGAACAAAAGGCAAATTGTGCAGATGATGGAATATACCAAGCGAAGTCCATCAAATCCTATAAAAACTCCATCGGAACCCCTGATGACATAAACCTGCTCCACTGACCTAGCCATCTCTTGCCGTGGTAGTCCACACTGGCTGCAATATGAAGAAGGATAAAAAAACAGGGACATGACAAAATCACAATTTTTGAATTGAGGCTTCTATGATCCATAACATTTATAAGAAATATTTTGACGTAAATCACATGCAAAAAATATCTGTCAACGCGTTTTGAACCAACAATTGTGGTTCATCATCAGGACAAGTTGAAGAAACAGATCCAGCTTAGCATATTAAATAGTCTGAGCAGAGCCTCCAACGGCTAATTTGACTAACGACTACTTTTGACTTTAGGACCAGGGTTATAAACAATTATTATAATTTAATGGATATTAGTTATATTAGGTGAAAAAATATATAAATAATATAAATGGTGAAAAGGGTTAGTTAAATAAGAGTTGTTTAATAATTAAAAATTATAAGTTATTTAGCATTTACATGGGAATTAGTTATATAAAGTACCTTTCTTATATGTATAAATTATATGTATATATATAAATATAAAGTAATATTCATAGTTTGTTAGAATTAATAAAACTATTGGAACGAGAAAATAAGATAACATAAATAAGTAAATGTACATTAAATAATAATAATAATAATAAAAATAAATAAATAAAATAAATAATAAAATAAAATAAAATAAAATAAATGAAAAATATATATATATATAATAGATTAATCAAGAAAAATAAATAAATTAATTAATAAATTAATTAAATAAATAAATCAAGCGAGTGACACAATCTACAAAGAAGAAGGATAAGAACAGGATCAAAAAACTACAGAGCTAAAAGGGGGAAACCCTAGGAGGAAGGAAAAGACAAAGCTCAACAAAAAACGATCCACGAAAAAGAGGGAAACAACGAAAGCTAGAAAAAGCAAGACTAGAAAGAAAGGGTAGGGATCCAACAGCCACTGATTTTCCAGCCGTCATCTCTATTGAGATTGTTCGACATTCTTTCGATTTCAATAGCTTCTCTGAATTTACGGTGATGGAACTGCACAACCTTGGCAATAACCTTGGCCTCCTCAATACAAACTTGATGCTTGGTCTTTTCCGCATGCTCTGCTAACGCTGAAGACTTGGTTCTCCCATGTCTTAGGTCAGCTGCATGTTCGCTGATCCTTTGATGAATGGAGCACCCTGTTTCCCCTATATAGGGGGTCCCACAAGAACAAGGGATCAAGTAGACACCCTTCATGTCTTTAGGGTCAATCTTGTCTGTGGTTCCCTGGACATAGGGAAGATGGACACCTAGCCGACGCTCCTTAGGTTCTTTTTTAATTAACGAGTTTTTAGAGGCTTTAAGGAAAGCCTTCTGACCTAGGCGCCTACTATAGCCATTCTCCACAAAGACATTAAAGAGATGGGATTTCTCCTTATCGAAGCTCTCCCTATCAGAAATTCTCAAGGCATGCGTAGCGAGGGTGTTAAGAACACCCAACTTTTGAGCAGGGAAATGATGGGAATCGGCATGAAAACACTGCTCGGTATGCGTTTTCTTCCGGAACACCGAGTGGGAGAGTGAACCATCCTTATTCTTAGATATGAGAATATCTAAGAAAGGGAGGCAATTATTGACCTCTTTTTCCATAGTGAACTTAATGGCAGAGGGCTGACAGTTGAGGTGATTGAAGAAGAGATCTAACTCCTCTTGGCCATGGGACCAGATGACATTAGTGTCATTTAGATACCTTTTCCACAGCTTGGGAAGGAGACGAGCCGAGGCTAAAGCCTTAGTTTCAAAATCCTCCATAAAAAGATTCGCAACAATAGGGGAAAGGGGTGAGCCCATGGCAACACCATAGGTCTGTTCAAAGAACTCACCCTCGAAATAGAAGAAGGTGGAAGTGAGACAGATCTCAACCAGATGCGCAATATCTAGATCTGTTAGGCAAAAGATCACTTCCATGGCTTCCTTAATAGGGATACATGTCATTATGAAGACTGAACCTAAATACACTTTTCAACAAAGCAACAACAAATCCTACTCAAACTATAGTAGATACAAATTCTTATTGATCCATTGTATTGGAAAATTTCCTAGAAAACAATTTAGGGTCATAGGGTTTTGATATTTGCAACAAGAATGAGGGTTTATTTTATCCAGCTAAATCTGATGCAGTATTCGGGATATGAGAACTAAAAACCCTTATCTGTGTTAAGAATAGTGACTTGGCTGGGAAAAAATCTCTAAGCAAGTCCCATAATACCCAACTTGTCGTCACAGTTGATTACAAAAACATTTAATATATAATTCGCTGTTGATTACAGATGTGATGTAGTACTCGACATATGAAACTAAAAAGCCTTATATGTGTGAAGTATAGTGACTTGGATGGGCAAAAAACTCTAAGTAAGTTCCATAATACCCAACTTGCAGTCACAATTGATTACAAAATTATTTAAAATATAATATTTTTGAATTAGGGTTTACTTTCATGTTAAATGTGTTGCAGTACTCTGCATATGAGGACGAAAAACCTTATATGTTAAATATTATTTCTTTGGACAAACCTCAACGCAAAATCCCTGGAGCTAATGTAGCAGTTTGTTCTAGTCTCAATACAAAATCCCTCTGGTAGATATAGGAATATGTCTTCGCACTTTGATTTGTAGTTTTATTACCAAACTTGCCTCAACCAATTTCTTATTTTTTTGGGGATAAAAGTAAAATTCATTAGAATTTTATGCCTTCAAATAGGTTACAATAAAGACAAATACCATGATAAAAACAATGGATTATTAAAACCCGGAGGAATACCAACGTAAAAAACCACAAACTATCAAAACTCTAAATTTGAAAACCATTATTAATTATTTTAATTTTATATTTTATTTTCATTTTCATTTTTATTATTGTTATGTAATTTGACCAGGTCAAAATGTTTACATAACATAACGTAACACCACATCAAATAACATAACCTTACAACATCTCTTCCCTCTTGACACAACCAATTTATTGTGTAAACTTTACAACAATTTGCAAGCATTGCTAATGAGAACCCCTATCCCTATGAATTTTAGTAATTGATATTTCATTAGTATATGAGATCAATGGTGATAACAGAACTAGAAAGGCATTCAGTCAGTCAATAAAAACATGAATAAATAACAAGTGAGGGATGCTGGCTTTTAATAACAACAGCCTTATGATATATCTGATAATAGATGTATTGTTAAGGGAAACGTTGATATAAAGTTCTGCCAATTCCTGTAATAAAAATGAATTGCACTATTAGAAATCAAAATCCTATCTTGACAAATGTGAATCCTAACAATAGACAATATTCTTTTAGTGAGTTGTTCAAGGATGGATGAATAAATGATAAGGATTGTTGTTTCAAACTAACATTTTTTTGCATTTTGTTCCAGGCTGGAGGAAGCAACATGAAGGTGACAACAAATGATGAATTTAACTTGTTACTCATCATTTCTGGATGTTTCATGAACCCTTAGCCACTGTACTCCATTTGGTGTTTTTTCCTGTTAGAAAAAGCAAATGCGCAACTCAGCTGGTCAGAGTTGAATGTATGATCAATATTTTATTTACTATCATGGTTATCAATTTTAAATAGAATAAGGAGATCTTAGAAGCTCTCGTACGTGCCAGTTATCATATAATGAGACATGGTTGCCTTTTGTGTATTTCGCTGCATTTTCTAAACAACAGAGAAAAAGAAAATTCACCAATGTGATGACGCAAACTAAGCTTAGATATATTAAACACTTGGTACCTTTGATAGCAAGATGGCAGTAGCATAGTAACCTTTGTGTTCTCCGCCTGTACAAAGTAAAACTAGTTAGACTCAAATGATTAGTGAAAGTAGAAACTTAGGAAATGGATGCTCTATTTGACCAATGACTCGAAAAGAAACTGCTACAAAGAGGACTCATTATAGCATTATTTGCATCTATTTTTTTTTTCATTCTTGTGAAGCTTTTCGTAAGAAGCACCTCAATTTTTGGTACAATAAGAGCTATGCACTCTTCTTGTGTCCTAAAGGGGTTCCAACTTGTCTTGAAATTGTAACAATTGATATTTATTGATTAGCTGGAAGGGTACAAATGCAGTTATGCAGAATACAATGTACATATATGAGGTCAAGAAGAGTAGTCAAAAGATGATGCCCTATCCGACACTTAAAGGAAAAATGCATGACTGCTGAAAATCTATAATGCGCATCTGTTCACAGTTTAACGAGTACTTACTAATATGCATCTTTATATAATGTTTTGTATATACATTAAGACAAACATAACACTACTACAGTCTATAAGTGCTATGTTTTATGGCTAATGATGTTCTTACATATTGAGAAAACATCTTGAAAACAAATATTCGTTGAAAAAAAACTAGTTTTTGATGGCAAAAACTAGAAAAAGTATTCATATGGCTGCCAAATTTTAAACCAGAACCCATCTTAATTTTATGAGGCCACCTAGCATACATTGAACCCTGTAAAGGTATATAACTGTATTTATGAAGAGGATGGCGTGCAAAATTCAGGTATATCTTGCATTTATGAAGTTGCCTAGCATTTATAGATATCAAAGAAGGAAAATTTGCATTTGTAATGGGGGAAATGTATAGCTACGAGGGAAGTGTATTTGCATTTGCAATGGGGGAAATGTATAGCTACGAGGGAAGTGTATTTGTATTTGTAATGGGGGAAGTGTTCAACTTGTTTAATTTACCCCAAGCCAACCTTGACAAATTGCACATGAGTTGGCTTGATTCCAAATACATATTTCTGCTTGTCCAAACCTTTAGGTCAATTTTGGTCCTCTCAAAAAGAGGAATTCAATGCCACAATTATCTTCTTCAAAAGAGCTACCCAAAGTGGAATTTGGCCCTAGTTGCATTGTTTAACACTCCCTCTCTACTAGGGAGAATTCCTCCTGCCAATATATCACCATCGATCATCATGCCATCCCGTCATCATGTACCATCTCGGCATCTCGTCTCAACATTGATATAGATAATGAAGAAGAATCAATCGAAAGTGAGTCACAAGACCTTGCCACTCTCCACTGATAAAAGTCAGTGCACATAACCAAGGGTAGAACTGCAATTGGACTTGATCCCAAATCAAGTTGTTGAACACCATGCATCCTAGTCATAGGGAGTACGACAGTACACGATGCATCCATTTGTACTACTATGGTCCCTATCCTATTTTACCAACTCATTGGCCAGATGAGAGGTACTTCCCATGAGTCCCAGACTACATAGGTAGGATGTATGTTGGGGCATCCACAGGAGAAGGTGAACCCCTCATCCTGCCTATATGCCATAAGAGAAGGTGAACCACTCATCCTATGCATATCTCATCAATCATAGGGGAAGGTGAACCACTCACCCTACACACTTGTCAATCACTATTGGGGAAGGTGAACCACTCACCCTATGTGTCATATATCATTATGGGGTATCCTGGGGGAAGCTAAACCATTCACCCTGTACACAACATACCTATAAGGGAAGGTGAACCACTCATTTTGTACACAACATACCTATAAGGGAAGGTGAACCACTCACCCTATAGCATCAAGAAGTACCCCACGCCCCCAAGAGCTCCCAGAGCTCAATGTTCAACCAAGAATCTCATAGTAGGGTCTTTCCACGACTTCTAGCCTCTCTTTGAAGGAAGATAAACTTGACCTTACCAAGAGGCTTTCTGAGGATGTCGGTGACCTGCACATCCATCTTGAAATGAGGTAGCTTGATTGCTCCCCGCTATACCATATTCCAAATAAAATGGTACCTGATGCCAATATGCTTAGAATGGTCGTGGAACACAGGATTCTCTGAAAGGCAATTCCACTCTGCAATATACAATGACGGTTTCTAGCATGTGCTCAAATGGTTCACTGAAGTGTTTCCTCAATCAAATGGTTTCGTAATAAGCCATGCTTGCTGCTTTATACATTCAGCCTCATCAGTGCTCCCAGAGCAACAAACTTCAGTCTTTGATTCATCCATGAAATAAAGGTGGATCCCAAGAGATACAACACCTAGATCTGCTCTTTTAATTCATCACACTGCCAACTCAGCCAACATTGGAAAATCCGTGGAATCTTAGATTCCCGACAATGTACATCAGACCATAATTAAATAAACAGCTATCCAATATGCAAGGCTTAACAGGGTATATGTCTGATCGGGTGTTTAACGAGAACACCAGGACCCTCACAAGTTGTCTATATCTGGATCAACAACTTCTCCATTTTATCAAGCCTGTCTTTCACTTTTACTTTAGAAGTCAACTCCCTCTTATATTGATAAATGAGAGGATCATCATCTGTTGGATGTTGATTTTGGGTAGCATCGGATGTGCTCTAGCCTTGAAAATTGGTGGAGAGGCTAAGGCACATGAGGTCTCCAAGACCCATAAATCGTTTGGAGAAATTCCACCCGGATGAGGAGTTATTAAAATAATTAATATTTTTAATGAGTTCCTACGTCTAAAACTTAGGCAAATAAAAATATTAATGTGTATTGATAAAATATGGGTGAGAAAGTTCTAAGTGACGAGGATCAAGCTGGTTCTAATCTTAGTCGTTGATTCATCAACAGGAAAAGTATAAGAGGAGGCTTGAGGGTTAGTTGGAGATGCACCAAGTGATAAAAGAATTCAATTTTTTGGGGTGAGGATTGCTAAGGAAATTGAGTTAGTGATTAGCGTTGCAGTGAGGGGTAGTTCAGCAAGGGATTTTCATTTGAGGGTAAAGAACACATAGTAGAGAGGCAACGCAATGCCAAGAGAGACAGCGCAGGCCCTAGAAGGGTTGATGCAGGGACTGTAAAACTGACGCAATGAGACACAGAAGCTGTAGAGGCTGACGCTGGGCCTCAGAGGCAGCGCTAAGGAGATTCTGTGGGGCGGATTTTGAGCTGGGATAGGGTGATGCAGCTTTTGGAGGAGTGACGCAGTTCTAGAGTAGTGCATGGAACAACTTTCGCTGCCTAGCATAAGGAAAAGCTGGAGTCGCTGTGGGGTTTGATCATCCGTATGTTGATTTTCCGGAATCTCTATCTTTGGATATAGGTACTATTGCCGAGGAAATTCTTTGTTGGGTGAGCCATTTCTGGCACCCTAGTCATAGTCACGAAATCTGCTTAATAATACAAACCCTCTATATGCTGCACCCGTTTTCCCAAATTGGGTTTTTCCGGGGATAATTGTCCAAAAATAACAGCGTCCCTTGTGTTATTGTCTCAATTTATTTCAGTGCATATTCTGTATATTTGTGAAGGTTGCGATAGTGTTTACTTCGATGTTTATGCAATTAAATAACTTGTTAATGTAAAGAACAAGTAGGAGATTGTAAACCAGTAATTGCAGTAAGGGTTTCTGATGTGTTAGATTAGGAATTTTCACATGGGATCAGAGCGATTGCAGATCATAGGCGACTGAAGACACCAGCCAAGAAATTTGAGAATTTGCAGCAGAGAAGCAGTTGTCCCGAGAGAAAGCGTTGTTCCAGAGCGGAAGAGACAAGAGGAGTGACACAATGCAGAGAATGTGACACAGAGGCTCACGCAGTGCCTGCGTCAACACTCTGAACCAAGATCAGGGCTAGCGTAGAGGCAGAGAAGGGCAAATCATGCTCATGCAGAGCCACATAATCTTTCTGAGACAGGAAGGATTGACGCAGTTGGTTGGGAGGAGCAAATTCAGCCCACGTAGAGATTGCGCAAAGCATGAAGGGCTCAGATTCTTTGAGTTGCCAAGGCTAAGGGAGCTGTGCAGATTTTGATTTGAAGAGCTAGTGGGATGTTGTTTCTGTCAGTTGCAGAACAGTGTCTAAGGAGACTGAACCAAGGTAAAGGGAAGCACTACGTCAACAAATTTCTAGCCAAGAAATCTAGATTCGGGTTGCAGTGGTAAAGAAGGATTGGAGAGGAGAGATTCGACGGTTCGCTGAAGGATTTCCGAGAGAGAAATCAGGACTCAGAGGGAGTCTAGAGAAGATGAGCAGAGATGGCAATAAATGGGTTGAGGGATCAGGACAAATTGGACGAAGCATCCAATTTTGTCATTTGGAAGGCTAGGATTCTGGCAATCTTAGACAAACATCGCATCAAGGACTATGCTTTGAAGGTTTTGTTGTACTATATAACATCCGCCATTTTAATATATTATAAATTTCTTATGAAATTTATTATATTAAAATAGGGACCCTTCATTAAAAAAAAAAATCTTATAATCAAAGTTTAATACTTAGGATTTTTAATTAAAACCCAAATATTAAACCTTGATTATTCAAAAAGAAAAAAACCAAATTTTAATAGCCTCCAAGATCAAAACTATACTTAGACTTCAAAAACCTTAAGTATTTAAAAAATATGGGTTATTTTAAATAAATCGGAGTTTTATTCCCCTAAAGTTCAAATCTTAAACAATCTCCGACTCATCTCGCTTCCCCGCATCACAACCACACAAAGGTTTCAAAGGCCTTAAGTCTGAGCCCTAGCCAATTGCGATATGGGATTAACCCAACCTCCACAATCAGGAGTTAAAGTGAAGATCAAAGCACAAAATACAAAGCAAATGGGCCATAGTTCTAAATATTCTTACAAAGAAAAGATGTGCAAAAACATTAATCCAAGACTGTCGAGGCCCACAAGGCTATGTCACTACATCGCATCGCAAACCACACTGTGGAAGTTGCAAAGGTTTAAGTCTATACCCCATTACCTTAGCTGATTGTGATTGCGATTAGACCGGACCTGTGAGTATTATTCACCATGATTTATATTTATATCGCATCCGGAGGCCTGTACCGCAATTGCATGAATCTAAAGGTTCTATCTCCTACTTCCTCCCTTAGTCGATTGCGATCTGCAATAATCCCGGACGTGAGGGAATTATCAACTTCATTTCATTTAAATCCCGTGTCCAGAGCTATCGCAAGAACCATTTCCTTTGCCAATTGCGATATTTTCCTCAACACCGATTGCGATAGGACGTCAGCAGTGACGTCGGATCCACGCAAGTTGCCACGTCATTGTCACGTCTCCCACCATATCAAAGCCATGTCATCCGCCACATCATCACTGACGTCACCCCGTGATCCCACAATCGCAAAATTTAAAGGGACAACCTTTAATAAACCTTTCACCCCAGTCGATTGTGATTTGTGATTAAACTAGACCCAATGGGATTATACAATCCAACTCATACATACCTCGCATCCATGGCAATCGCAAATTTTAAAAGGATATGGTTTATAACAAGCCATCCAGCGTTTCGAACGCCGATTGCGATGTAATTTTAAAAAAGGCCTCTTTTGGATTTGAAATGAAATACTCCCGCTCCAAGCCAATTGCGATTGCTCTAAAGTTTTGCCCCTTGTTCTATGCCCACTGCAATTGTTTTATGATCTGCCCAAACTCTGATAGCCGATTGCAAGAAGCCGTAAAACTTCGCATTCCTCTCCAAGATCTCTATTAGATTTATTGAGCTCTACATTTTCCTAGTTTCTTGCAAAAGTGATTTGTTTCAAATAAAATTTGTTTATCATATCATTCATGTTTATCTTATCAATTCTTGTTTGTCGTGTTCAGGTCCATAACAGAGAGACAGCTCTGTTGATCAGTGGCAGATCAGTTCAAACAAGACAGATAGGCACCCGAAGAATTTGATGGAGCGAATGAAGCTAATGATGACAACAAATCCTTTGCAAGAAACCGCTACCAAATACTATTTTCTTTAAACATTGTTGAAGGGATCTGTTTAATGCCCTCAACGCTCTGCACAATAGATTAGAGTTGTTTTTGCTATTTAAGCTTAGGTGCTGTAGGAAATAAAGGTCCTGAATTTTATGAAGAAAGGCTTATGAAAGCTTGCACTATTGTACTTTCATCCTTTTTGAATAGAAACACTGAAACATGGTTTTATGAATTTTAAATAAAGGATTTCGAAAAGTTGCACTATTGTACTGCTGGAATTATCTTTGTGAGAAGGATTAAATTGCTGCTATTTCCTTTGTGAGCTAAGAAAACGTGCATCTAGTATTTCTATCTTTGTGCCTCTGTTTTGTTCATGAAATAAATAGTGAATTTATCTCTGCAAATTGTTTATTACATGATAGTTCAAAAAGAACAGTGTTACATGTATTCACTTCTGATCATGCTGCCATTGATGTTTTTAAATATTTGTTAAGCAATTTGCCTTTTTCTAAATGCAATATGAACTATACATATTATTCTGATTAACTATTTGATCATAATAATCATCTTTGAATATTTTCATTTGCATTAGTGTTTGATCAATCTACATTGTCATTCGCTATGGAAAATTATTGTAGATCGAATCTAGATGAATGTTAAACAATCCCGAGTTATAGAATAGATTAATGTATATGTTTCCCATTTGATTCATTGCTGCAAATCCATCTATTTCACTCCACTATAAGCATTATATATCCATTCAATCATCCTCATTGGGAAATTGTTCCCATTATATCTAGTCGGAGCCACTACTTAAACGGAAAAGGAGTTTCCTTAAGGTTCAGACTGGGTGGCTTTCCCCCTATGTTGACACAATGATTTTTGAGGCCTTAACACTTTTTGGTGCTAGAAGGAGAACCTGCAGACTATGAATGGCAAGTAAGTCCAATCCAAAAACAAAAGGCCATTCCAAGAGTCATTCTCCCTCCAAATCTCCTCCAACTTCCAGATCCCATCCATAATCTCCTGCTTTTAGATCAGAAGTTGCACAATCATCTCCCAAGTCTCCTAGAATACTTCCTGAGGTAATCCCTACATATTATACTCCAAAATCACTAGAAACAACTTTGATAAAGAAATTGGAAGACATCTCCATTTCAGCAGAAAAGACTGAATCATCTGAAGTTTCTGAAGGAAGTATAACTTCTATTTTTTAAGGAACTGGTGTTTTAACTCAGTCCCAAAGTGAAAAACTTGGCATCTTGCCATTTGAATTTCCACTTCAATCCCACCGAAAGAAAACTGCTACATCAGATTCCCAAACATCTACTAGTGAGATTACCTCAATCTCTCATTCACCAACATCTCCATTTTTTCCTTTTTCATTTCCTTTCTCTCTACCTTTCACTTCATCTATTTCCATTTCCTCTACACAAACAACTAGTGTTGCCTCAAGAAGTACTATCACAACTACTAGTTCTTCTTTCATCACATCCGCCTCTCCAACTGTTACAATGGCAGCGAGACCATGGTCCAATCTGGGAGTCGGTCAAATGCCAACACCACTTCATCCTCTACCAAAACATCCTGAAAGATGGCTTCCCAAATTCAATCCTGATGATGGGTTACCTGCTGAAGAGCACCTTCACAACTATATGTCAGCCATCAATCTTAATGGGGTAGATGAAGAAGATGTTGTTGTTAGATTATTCCCGTGCACTCTTACAGGATCACCAAGGTCTTGGTACTTTTCTTTATAGCCAATTCTATTACTAGTTGGAATATTTTTGAAGAACAATTTTTTACTAAATTTGGTGACGATCGCTCAACTACATCTCTTATCAATGACCTTTCCAATTTAAAAACGAATTCAGGGGAAAAGATAAAAGATTTCAATTCCAGATTTAACAAATTGTTAAATAAAATCCCAACTACTTTTAGACCTGGTGTCGATGTATAAATAGAATAATATATTTCATCTCTTCCTTCTAACATAGGAATTTTTGTAGATAGAGCTAATAAAATTACCTTGGTAGAAAACATGAAAGAAGTTGTGTCTGTAGAGAAGGGAATAAATGCACTAGAAAAAAAAAAGATTAGGAAGACAAAAAACTAAAAAAGGTTACATTCAAGGATGAAGCTAAAAAGAAAGAACCTAAAGATCCCTGTGATCTTGAAGGCTTATAACAAGTCCTTAAAACCTTGTCTAACGAGATGGTAGAGATCAAAAAGCAAGTGGCTAAATCTTCTTCTTCCAAAAAACCTTTTAGACCATTAAGAAGAAATCAACTGCCTAATTCACAGCCTCCAAACATGATCTCTAATGTAGAAACTGAGGATGAAGATGAGGAGGAAGCAACATTTTCCGCTGAAGAATCCCAAGATTAACAAGTAGCTGAATTAAATGGAGTGTGGAATTTTATGCTTCCTATTTCTGATAGTGAAAATGAATATGAAGCATTACTTGTTAGCACAAGAAGTAAAGGTTCAATTGATCCTATACAACCAACTAAAAAAAGAAACCTTCAACTTCTACTGCTAAAGATAAAGTTGTTGTTAACAAACCCACTTCCACTTTCCCCAAGCAATTCCGTCTTCATCCAATTCTCCATCTTCACCCAGAACTTTAGTAGTTTCAAATACTATGGATTACAATATGGTTGAGGATATAAAGAAGATAAAAGCAAACATTTCTCTTTTTGAACTCACTAAACTCAAACAACAACATAAATTTTTACTAAAAGAATTAAACGCAATTCCTACTTCTCCTCTTCCTACTATTGTAGTATCCAAAGCTTCTAACGGAATGGGTAAACCTGCTGTTCATTCATTATTAGATCCCTCTGATGCTACTTTGATTGGTGACAAGTCTAACTCACATACTCCTCCTTTTCTTTCGACTTTTGAAATATTTAATAAAAATGTGCATAACTACTTGGTAGATTCAGGGGCTTCTTCAAATATCATGTTGTATTCAGTTTGTCTAAAATTAAACATGTCACCCCAGAAAACTCTAGTTCACATTGTGCAACTTGATAGGACAAAAGTCAAAGTCATAGGAGAAATGAATTCAGTTCTTATTAGATTATCTTCGAATTTGAAGTGTGTCAAATAATTGATATACTTTTTGCTGATATCCTAGACTTCTATAGTTTAATTCTTAGTAGAGATTGGTCAGAAAAATTACATGGTTATTTTTCTACTGATTGGTCTCACCTATGGCTCCCATTTAATGGAAAGCCGAATCAAATCAGAATCAACTGAGAGATACATATGAAACATTCAGTAACAGATTTCGAAGGTGAAAATGAGGCAGTAGTATTCAATAACAATATTCTTGGAAACTACGACACTGAATCATTTTCTGAGAATATTAAAGCACAAACGTCACCATTTCTGATTAATTCTGTAACTTCTCAAATCGAAAAATTTTCACAAACAAACTTTTCCAGATGGGTAAATATAATAGAAAAACTAGTGGTTAATTCTTTATTCTGGACATTGTAATTTGATGGGTTGAAGTCAAGCGATGGTGCAGGAGCAAGTTGCATATTGATCAATCTTGAAGGTGTGAAGACAATGATGACTTGCAGATTGGAATTTGAATGCACAAATAATATCGCAGAATATGAGGCATTAGTCCAAGGTATATATAACGCAATTAGCCTTGATGTTAAATACTTGCAAGTTTGTGGAGATTCATAAATTGTAGTAAAACAAATAAAAAACATGATGCATTGTATCTCTACACACTTGAAGCATTATCAGACATTGGTTCAGTCTCTCACATTTTTTTGCGTTTAACATTTCTACTATTCCTAGAATTCAGAATGCCAGTGTTGACCTTCTTGCTAATGTTGCATCAAAATTGATCCCATCCAAAGATTACATTCCTGATAGATTTTCTGTAGAATTAATCTTTAGGCCATCCATTCCAGATAATATCACCAATTGGCGGGTATTTAATGATGATGAAGACATTTTAAGCTTTTTAACTTCTGAGAAATCATATGATGACCAAATTATGATGAGGATGAACACAATGATCAATTAAAACAGAAAATTGATGATAATCCCATACCCAAATCTGTAGTAAAACTTGAAGATTTCTATGATTTAAAAGAAAGATTTAAAAGAGTTACTAATTCAAAACTATAGAGTTCAACTCCGAGGTTTGAATTAATAAATCTTGGGACAGATCTTAAACCCCAGAACATCAAATTAGGACTTAGTCTCTCATCTGAAGAAAGATTATCCTTCATTCATTTGTTTAAAAAATATAAGGTTGTCTTTTCTTGGAGTTATGAAGATCTGAAAACATTTGACACTTCCATCATTCAACATACAATCCCAATGTTATCAAATGATAAACCTGTCCAACAGAAGTTAAGGAAAATTCACCCGAATTTAAAGAATCAAATAAAAACGGAATTGAATAAACTCCTTAAAGCTAAAATTATTTTCCCTGTTAGGCACTCAAAATCGGTTTCCAACTTGGTACCTTTTAGGAAGAGAACTAGTGATATCCGCATTTGTATAGATCTTAGGAATCTTAATAAGGCTAGCGAAAAGGATAATTTCCCTCTACCCACTATGGAACAGATTTTACGATCAATTGTTGGTTTCGAACTTATGTCTTTCCTTGATGGTTTCTTTGGATATAATCAAATTATGGTACACCCAGATGATAGGCTAAATACTACTTTCAGAACCAAATGGGGAACTTATGGCTACCAAAAAATGCATTTGGTTTAATAAACGCAGGGGCCACTTTCCAACGAGCCATGGAGATAGCTTTCAAAGGTCTGTTAAATAAAACAATTGTTTATCTAGATGATATCATTGTTTATTCGAAGAATAGAAATAGTCATTTACAAGATTTAAAATAGATTTTTGAACACTGTAGAAAATATGGTATCTCATTAAATCCAAAAAATTTATTTATTTATTTATTTATTTATTATTATTATTTTTTTTTCGCTCTTACTAAAGGGAAACTTTTAGGATTCATTGTGTCAAAAAATGGAATTTACATTGACCCTGCCAGAATAAAAGAAATTTCAAAAATTTCTCCACCACATAACAAAAAAAGCATGCGATCATTTTTTGGACAAATCAATTTTGTCAAAAGGTTTGTCCCTAATTTCTCATAGATTATTCTACCGTTACAACAAATGATTAAGAAAAATGCAATTTTTAAATGGGGCCAACATGAAAAGCGATCATTCGATTTTATCAAAGAGACAATTATCAACACTTCATCTCTAAATACTCCGAATTTCTCCAATCATTTCATCTTATATACCTTTTCTTCTTCAATATCTTACGTTGTTGTTTTGACACATTAATAATTAGAAAATTGAAACACTCATCTCATTTTTCAGCTCAAGTTTTCAAAGGGTTGAATTGAATTATGCAGGAGTAGAAAAACAGGCATTTGCTGTATATAAATCTGTAAAGCATTTCAAACCTTTTCCCTTAAAAATACACACGAAAGTAATAGTCCCATTCTCACCAGTGAGGCAATTACTATTGCAAAAAGAATTAGGAGAAAAGAGAGCAAATTGGGTAATAGCTCCGCAAGAATACGATATTGCAATAAAACCAGCCAAAATTGTCAGAGGGCAAGGTTTCTACACGCTGCTTACAGGAGAATCCAACATACCAGTCGAAGGGGATATAGGTAACAATTAACACATCTCTGAGGCAAGTGTAATTGATGTTGATTCTCAATACACTGATTTGATTTTTTACTTGAAAAATGGATATGCTCCTCCCGAACTCAATTATAAAAGAATAAGACTTTTACGATTAAAAGCAAAAAATTATGAGATCATTGATAAAGTGTTATTTAGGAGAAACTATGATTCCATATTGTTAAGATGCTTAGAAAAGTCTGAAGCACAAATAGTTTTGGAGGAACTTCACGATGGACCAGCAGGTGGACACTTTGGAGGAGACACTACAACACACAAAATCTTACATGCTGAATACTACTGGCCCACTCTCTTCAAAGATGCCCACGCATATGTAAGGAAATGCAAAACATGCCAAACTGCTTTTGGAAGACAAAGGAAACCAGCTTTGCCTCTGCATCCAGTCAACATTGATCAACCATTCGAACAATGGGGACTGGATATCATAGGTGAGATCGTTCCTCATTCTTCTAAACAACATAGGTATATTTTGACTGCTACAAATTACTTCATTAAGTGGATGGAAGCAATTCCGCTAAAGGTAATCAATTTTGAATCTGTTATTGAATTTATTGATCAACTTATCATTACAAGATTTGGTTTGCCTTCCGCACTTATATTTGACAATGCATCTTATTTTTCGGGTACTAGTATGATTGAATTTGCAATTAAGAGAGGATTTAAACTCAAATATTTTGCCAATTACTATCCTCAGAGAAACAGTTTGGCCGAATCCACTAATAAAAACTCCTTAGAATAATCAAAAGAACTGTTGATCAAAATCAAAGAACTTGGCACAAAGCTTTAATATTTGCTCTATGAGCTGATAGGATAACTCAGAAAGCCTCCATAGGTACTTCTCCATTTAACTTAGTCTATGGGAAGGAAGTCATTATTCTATCACATTTAGCTCTTCCTTCATTAGCCCTAGTTCAATTTATTGAAGAAACACCTCCTTCTTCATTGCAATTAAGAAATTCACAAATCCTAAAACTAGAAGAAGAAAGGGAAAAGGCCAAACTCACACACACCAAACATCAACAGATGGTGAAAGCTTCTTTTGGTGCAAGTTCAGTCACACAAAAATCCTTCCAAGTTGGAGATCTAGTTCTCAAGTGGGACAAAGCACATGGGGAAAAAGGGAAACATACAAAATTTCAAAGATTATGGCTTGGTCCATTTCAGATTGTTGAACAGATAAGCCCATCTACATTTATACTTCAAGATTTATCAGGAAAGAGAGTTTCTCTCCCTGTAAATGGGCTCATCTTAAAAATTCTTTTCTTAAATTAAAAATAATAATAATAATAAAATCTGTAAAAAATTACTTCCATTGGTACATCTCGCTGCAATTTACTTTCCAATTTACTTTCCTTTTTACAGATTTTGTTAATAAAATGTTAAATAGTATGCTATTGACTTTTCAAACATCTCCTGAAGTTATTTTTATTTTTCATTTTGAAGGTAGGAATTTTTTTTAATAAGTGGTTACCAAAATTGAAAATTAGATAAAAATTATATAACTTTGAAAATCTTTTCCATTAAATTGTAAAATCTTAAAAAAAACTAAAAAATTATATCTTTGTACTCTAGTTTTAGTCAAAAAGGTTATCCTTAAAAAGTAAATACCGTCTTACGACTAAAAGAAACTTTCAACTCAGATTCGTCATCCAAAACTCTAAAGGACTCAACGACCCTCCCCATCCATTAAAAAGAGAATGTTTAGAGTGTAATTCTAAAATATAATAAATCTATAAAGATAAGAGGTCTCATCACAAGCCTGCTTACCATGTTCATAGGGAATCAATTACACTGACATTACCACACTGATCACCAAATCAGGGTAATGGCTTACGATTTTTAATTGTAAGACAAGGGGTCTCATCACGAGCCAGCTTGTTCAGTTTAATTGTTACTAGTGAATGGCATTGTCGTTATCTGGCCACCAAACCAGGACAATGGCTTTTTAGCATAAGAAAAAAAATAAAAATAAATAAATAAATAAATTACCTCTAATTATTGTGCTATTAACTGGATAGGATACTGAATTGTTGTTAGTTAAAAGGTAAACATGTCAAGGCTATAAACGCCTGCTGGCAGCAGTGACTTTACCTGTGATGGATGAGTACATTTTAAAGCTAAATCGTAAAAAGTCCCTTACTTTATTTGTAAACTGATTAATGACTGGTACAAGTAAATAAGTGTTTTCATTCACAAAAGGTTTTTAAAAGAGGTTGCAAGTTAATGAGTTTTATAGTCAGAGTAATTTTATTTATCTAGATGTTTCAAAAAACAATTTTCACTTCTTAGATTATTTTCACTGAATTTTTGGAAAATTTCATTCATTAGAGATAATTGGTTCTTCCAGTGAATCACCAATTGTTGTACTATACAACATCCCCCATTTTAATATATTATAAATTTCCTATGAAATTTATTATATTAAAGTAGGGACCCTTCATTAAAAAAATAAATAAATAAAAATCTTATAATCAAAGTTTAATACTTAGGCTTTTTAATTAAAACCCAAATATTAAACCTTGATTATCCCAAAAAATACCAAATCTTAATAGCCCCCGAGATCAAAAATATACTTAGGCTTCAAAAACCTTGAGCATTTAAAAAATATGGGTTATTTTAAATAAATCAGAATTTTATTCCCCTAAAATTCAAATCTTAAACAATCTTCGACTCATCCTGCTTCCCCGCATTGCAACCACACAAAAGTTCCAAAGGCCTTAAGTTTGAACCCTAGCCGATTGCAATATGCGATTAACCCAACCTCCGCAATTGGGAGTTAAAGTCGAGATCAAAGCGCAAAATAAAAAGGAAATGGGCCATAGTTCTAAATATTCTTAACAAAGAAAAGACGAGCAAAAACATTAATCCAAGATTGTCGGAACCCACGAGGCCACGTGACTACATCGCATCGCAAACAACACTGTGGAAGTTACAAAGGCTTAAGTCTATACCCCATTACCTTAGCCGATTGCAATTGCGATTAAACCGGACCCACGAGTATTATTCACTATGATTTATATTTATATCGCGTCTGGAGGCCTATACCGCAATCGCACGAATCTAAAGGTCTTGTCTCCTACTTCCTCCCTTAGCCGATTATGATCTGCGATAAGCCCGGACCCGAGGGAATTATCAACTTCATTTCATTTAAATCCCGCGTCCGGAGCTATCACAAGAACCATTCCCTTTGTCGATTGTAATATTTGCCCCAATGCCGATTGTGATATGATGTCAACAGTGACGTTAGATCCACGTAAGTTGCCATGTCATTGTCACGTCTCCCACCATGTCAAAGCCACGTCATCTGCTACATCATCCTTGACGTCACTATGACGTCACCCTGGGATCCCGCAATTGCAAAACTTAAAGGGACGCAGCTTGTAATAAACCTTTCACCCGAGTCGATTGTGATTTGTGATTAGATCGGACCCGATGGGATTATACAATCCAAATCATACATACCTCGCGTCCATGGAAATCACAAATTTTAAAAAGATATGTTTATAACAAGCCATCCACCATTCCGAACGCCGATTGCGATGTAATTTAAAAAAAGGGCCCCTTTTGGATTTTATATGAAATACTCCCGCTCCAACAATTGTGATTGCTCTAAAGTTTTTCCCCCAGTTCTATGCCGACTGCAACTGTTTTATGATCTGCCCCAAACTCTGATAGCCAATTGCGATAAGCCGTAAAACTCTACATTCCTCTCCACGATCTCTGTCAGATTTATTGCACTCTATGTTTTCCTAATTTCCTGCAAAAGTGATTTGTTTCAAATAAAATTTGTTTATCATATCACTCATGTTTATCTCATCAATCTTTGTTTGTCGTGTTCAGGTCCATAATAGAGAGGGACAACTATGTTGATTAGTGGCAGATCAGTTCAAACAAGACAAACAGGCATCCGAAGAATTCGATGGAACGAATGAAGCTGATGATGACATCAAATCCTTTGCAAGAAACCGCTACCAAATACTGCTTTCTTTAAACATTGTTGAAGGGATCTGTTTAATGCCCTCAACGCTCTGCACAATAGATTAGAGTTGTTTTTGCTATTTAAGCTTAGCTACTGTAGGAAATAAAGGTCCTGAATTTTATGAAGAAAGACTTACGAAAGCTTGCACTACTATACTCCTGGAATTATCTTTGTGAGAAGGATTAAGCTGCTACTATTTCCTTTGTGAGCTAAGCAAACGTGCATCTGGTATTTCTATCTTTGTGCCTCTGTTTTGTTCGTGAAATAAATAGTGAATTTATCTCTGCAAATTGTTTATTACATGATATTTCAAAAAGAACAATGTAACATGTATTCACTTCTGATCATGCTGCCATTGATGTTTTTAAATATTTGTTAAGCAATTTGCCTTTTTCTAAATGCGATCTGAACTCTGCATATTATTCTGATTAACTATTTAATCATAATAATCATCCTTAATATTTTCATTTCCATTAGTGTTTGATTAATCTATATTGTCATTCACTATGGAAAATTATTGTAGATTGCATCTAGATAAATGTCAAACAATCTCGGGTTATAGAATAAATTGATGTATATGTTTCCCATTTGATTCATGCTACAAATCCATCTATTTCACTCCACTATAAGCATTATATATCCATTCAATCACCCTCATTAGGAAACTGGTCCCATTATATCTAGTCGGAGCCACTACTTAAATGGAAAAGGAGCTGCCTTAAGGTCAAGACCAGTTGGTTTTCCCTCTATGTTGACACAACGATTTTCGAGGCCTCAACAGGTTGTTGCTGAACCGGTTGACCCTAATCCATTGAAGAAATACAAGGAGGCCCAGGCTAAGGCCAAGTGCATGATCCTAGACGGGGTCAAAGATCATGTAGTACCACACATTGCTGAGAAAAACACAGCAAGGGGAATGTGGGAGACCCTGACCACCTTGTATCAGGGCTCTTCCGTGCAACAGAAGATGCTATTAGAAAATCAGTTGAGACAGTATCAGATGCAGAAAGGAGAGGAGATAGATCTCTTCCTTCTCAAGTTGCAAGGGATTCGCAACCAGCTTACTTCCGTGGGGTCTACACCAAATCTAGAGTTCATAGTCAGGACTGCCCTGAATGTAGTCTCTGAGGAGTGGGAGACGTTTGTCCAAAGCATTTTGGGCAGAGCAACTCTCCCCAGTTGGGAGGAGATGTGGGTAGCTCTTCGATAGGAAGAGCTCAAGAGATTGACCAAGGCAGGGAGTAGCGGCAAGGGAGTTCGAATCAAGGAGGAAGAGGAAGATGCAGCTCTCGCATTAGCAGGGCAGTAGGGGCTACAGAAGAGGAAGAAGAAAGACATCTCCAAGGTCAAGTGCTTCAACTGTGGGGAGCTGGGACATTATGCCTCTCAGTGCCCTAGGAAGAAAGGCAAGGGAGAAGCTTCCGACTCAAACGCTGCTCCAACAAAGGCGGAGAAGGATGTCGAGACTGACGACGATTGTGCCATGAGTGCTCATGCGCCTCTAGAGAAGAGGTGGGGAGACTTGGAGTTGTAGTCGAGAGGACTATAGAAGGGGGGCAGGATCCTTGAGGTGCCCAAACTCTTGGATCACATACGGCTACGGGAGCCCTTAAGGACAATAGCATGATGACAGGTGTCGAATGGAGCAACAGTGGCAGTGCTAGAGTGTCGAAATCTGAGGCAGTGCAATGGAGGTTGCAGCAATGTGAGAGGCACAGAGGTGTTTGTAGCAGTGCAGTGGCAACGGAGGGAGCACATGATAGAAGCTGAGGTAGCTTCAATGTCACAAGGCTTCCAGACTGACCAAGATGTCAGTGATTGGGTGAAGTCAATTACTTACTTCTCGGTAACTAAGTTGCAGTGCAACAATTAGCAGTGGCAGCGCTATGGGCAACATGGGCAGTGTTTTGAGAGGGAGTTGCAGTACAGATGTAGTAGTGGCAGTGGCAGTGTCATGGGAAGTAGTACAAGAAACAGTAGTGCAGTGGATGTGGGGCAGTAGGCAAAGCATCAACATAGAGGACCAATGTGAAGGATCAATGTGATGCTTCTATGGTGAAGCATTGCTAGAGCATGTTCCTCACTAAGAGGGAGTGTTGACTTTGGATAGCATCCGATGTGCTCTTGCCTTGAAAATTGGTGAAGAGGCTAAGGCACATGAGATATCCAAGACCTAGAAATTGTTTGGAGAAATTCCACCCAGATGGGGAGTTACTAAAATAATTAATATTTTTAATGAGTTCCTAAGTCTAAAACTTAGGAAAATAAAAATATTAATGTGTATTAATAAAATATGGGTGAGAAAGTTCTAAGTGATGAGGATCAAGCTAGTTCTAATCTTAGCTGTTGATTAGGGACTTAATCTCGGTCGTTGATTTGTCAACAAGAAAAATATAAGAGGAGGCTTGAGGGTTAGTTGGAGATACACCAAGTGATAAAAGGATTCGATTTTCTGGGGCAAGGTTTGCTGAGGAAATCGAGTTAGTGATCAAAGTTGCAGTGAGGGGTAGTTCAGCAAGGGATTTTCGTCCGAGGCTGAAGAATACATAGCAGAGAGGCAGGGCAGTGCCGAGAGAGACAATGCAAGCCCTAGAAGGGCTGACACAAAGGCCATAAAGCTGACGCAGAGGACGCAAAGGGTTGACGAGGCTGACGCTGGGCCTCAGAGGTAGCACTAGGGAGATTTTATGGGGCAGACTAGGAGCAGATTGACAGATTCTGAACCGGGATAGGGTGACGCAACTCCTGGAGGAGTGACGTAGTTCCAAAGTAGTGCATGGAGAAGCTTTCGCTGTCCAGCATAAGGAACAACTAGAGTCATTGTGGGGTTTGATCATCCATATGCTGATTTGCCGGAATATGTCTCTGGATAGAGGTATTACTGCCGAGGAAATTCTCTATTGGGTGAGCCATTTCTGGCACCCTAGTTGTATTCATGAAATCTACTTAATAATACAAACCCTCTATATGCTGCATCGGTTTTCCCAAATTGGGTTTTTCCGGGACAATTGTCCAAAAATAACGGTGTCCCTTGTGTTATTGTTTCAATTTATTTCAGTGCATGATTTGTATATTTGTGAAGGTTGCAATAGTGTTTACTTCGATGTTTATGCAATTAAATAGCTTGTTAATGTAAAGAACAAGTAGGAGATTGTAAACCAGTAATTGCAATAGTGGTTTCTGATGTGTTAGATTAGTAATTTTCACATTGGACAGATGTCATCAATGGTTGCATCTTCGACCATGGCTCCCTCTAAATATCAGGAAAGTGACCTGTTGACCACTACGTGTCAACTTCCCATAGCAGTACACCCCCTTTTCTCGCAAAAGGGATAGCGCTTAATCGACATGTCCGTGCCATTCGACAGTCATCGTCGACCTGATCATGTTATGTTGTAAACCCAGTCTGCATGTGTGAATTGTAAATAATCTTAGCAGAATTGAGTCATGTATGTAAATTGCTTAGGTGGACCTAATTTTCTAGTGATAATCTACATTCCGAAAGGTTTTTTGTCTCACCGATCCATGATCGATAGAGTTTTCCTTCAGTCTAACCCCAAAGCCGGAATGAATTTTGTCATTAGAATCTTAGGGGAATCCTAGTGCGTTGATCTACTAGATAATATTTGGTCGCAAAACTGGGTGGTCTATGAGGGTCTATGTCAAATGGGTTTTCCCCCTTGAGATGTAAAATTGTAAAAGTCATGATATAAAGTGTCTTGAGGGTTAGAAAATGTTTCAATCCCCTCATAAGTCCTAAGTCCTAGGTCCTAAGTAATTTTTCCAAAGGCTAAGTTCGAGGATCCAAAAAATAAAAATTAAAAAAATTAAAAAAATTATAATTAAAAAATAAATAAAAATAATAATAAAATTTAAAAATTAATTAAAAAATAAAATAAAATAAAATTTAAAAAATAATAAAATAATAATAAGTCAAATTTTTGAGTAAATAAATGCAGAATTTTAATTTTTTAATATATTAAAATGCATTTAAAAATTCGACAAATGAGATTAAAAGAAATCTTGATCCTCATCGACAGTCGAGATCATTTTGACATGGATCACTTGAACTAGTCGTTGGGAATTTTTCCTTTAAATAGGGTGCTAGGGGTCATTGGAGATTGGATCTGAGAGTCTGGTGCTAAAAAAAGCTCTCTTGTAGTCATTTTTTTTGTGCAATAAAGAAAGACTTTGGGGTTAAAAATCTTGCTGGTGTTACTCTTCTGGAAGTGCTGTAAGATGATTTATTTTTTTGCATAGTTCTATTTTCAGCCATTGATAATAGCTTGATGAAGATTGATTTAGGCACATGTATCTTGTCTGATCTCTAGGGTTTGAATGATAGTTTAGATTCTGAAATATAATGGTAGGTATGTCCATTTGATCTGGATTTCACTATTGTTTTCTCCCTCTATGTTAATGGTTGATTTTAAGCTGTGCAGGAAATCTTAGTTTTGAGTTTACCGTGCGTTAGGGGAAGTTCTTGGCTGAATTAGCCAACTCCTGGATTGTGTTTTCTGAAAGAACCCAGCTAATTTTTAATCCCGGGCTTATCATCTAAATTTTTTTTATGAATGCATGCAGGGTTTTCTGAAGTATCTCACACTAAAATTAAATTCTGATAATATTACTGTGATTATTGAAAAATCTAACTGCTTAAGAGTCGAAAATTTGTAAACGCTGTAATTATTTAGCTGATTTAGGGTTTCAGTTTTGTTTTCTGCACATATTATTTTTGGGTGTTTAGTTTTTTGCCATTGCAGGTTGCAGGTACAGGCTTTGAAAATTTTTCAAGGTTTCATCAGGCAATTTGGAGCAGGAAAGATTTAAAATTTTGATCAGATTTCTGAATTGCAGGGATCACAGTTTTTGCTGTTGCCACCGTCCAACGTTTTTCACCATCCTCACATGCTGCGATATCCACACAGTATTCACGCTGTCCACTCAGCCACCCCTGTCAATAGCTATCACTCCACACTCTTGTTGCCCATCCATTGCACGCATATCCCTCAGTCTCCACATAATCATCCTCAACT
Source organism: Pinus taeda (assembly GCA_000404065.3). NCBI lineage: Eukaryota > Viridiplantae > Streptophyta > Pinopsida > Pinales > Pinaceae > Pinus > Pinus taeda. The sequence continues at coordinate 131,318 of APFE030581545.1, forward strand.
TCAGCTCCCAAGTCTCTGCTCTCTGCGCTATTTTGAAGAATCAATTAAAATCGAGGGTTTTCTTAATGAATTTGCGTTGCAGGTGGATTTGGGCATTATAGAACAAAGTCAATATCTTTTTATGAAGTGGAACCCCTACTTGTTGCACTTAAATCCCTTATTCGATCTACAGAGTCTAGGGTTTTTCTACCATTCTCATAGTTGCCTACACATTTATCGTTGCCATATAGAGCATGTAGTCTTCAACCCGCACTATCTCCTAGTTATTTATTTTCTTTATCTGCCCTTCCTTTCTATGCATTTCTGCCTGTCATTCCAATTTGCATGCTGCCTCCTCTTGGACCTGCGCACTTCCATATCTGTATCAATCCCTTGCGACCATTCTCGTGTCTTCAAACCACCTTCGTCCAGCTTTGTTCGCAGCCTTGCTCCTTTTTCACGCTGTTATAGTCACGCTGCCACTTCTGCCATCCGTCCAAGCTCCTCAAGAATCCATCTTGCAAACAAACCTTCCTCATGCATTCCTGTCCAAGCCGTCAAGCCTGCACTTTCGATTTCGATATTTTCTTTTTTTGTGTGTTAGTTTGGTTTTGTATTTATTAGGTTAGCGTATGTGTTAATTAAAATAAAAATAAAAATTCGATTTGATTAGATTTTGATCTTTAAGTTAGTCTTTAGTTTTAGTTTAGCTTAGTTTTATTTTTCATAAAAAACATATAATAAAAATTAAAAAGAAAAGGAAAGAAAAAGAAAAGAAATAATTCATAATCGATTTAGGTGTTAAATTTGGATTAGACTTTAGTAATTTTAAGTTTTGTCTACTTTATATTTTAATTTTAGTCTTGTTTTAAAGAAAAAAAAAGTTTTAATTTTTAGATTTTAATAGATTGATATTTTGTAGTTTTGAATTCCATTTAGTTTAGTTTAAATTTGTTTTATATATATGAAAAATTAAAAAAAAAAAAAATTTGGAAAAGCTTTACAAAAAAAATAAAATTATAAAAGGTTAATTTTTTTTTTTTGACTTTAGTTAGGATTGTAGTTTTGCTTAATTTTAGATTTAAAATTTTATTAAAAAAATATAAAAAAATTATTTTATGGTTTTAGATCAGATTTTAATTTAGGATTTTGTTCTATTTTGATTTTTTTTAAGCTTAGAATCATAAAAAATATATAAAAATTAAAAAGTTTGAAAAAGCTTAACAAAGAATTGAAAAATTCATTTTTGGTGTTTCTAAGTTCCATTTCTCTATAGTTAAAGTGCATTTAATGTTTATTTTGAAGTTAGCTATATGAAAGTGGTAACTAGTCAGCATTTAAATTTTATGATTATTTAAAGCATTTAATTTTTCTTGAAGTTTAATTGCTGGATCATCGTTAAAGCATTGTGAATTTACTGGATATCTTGCATTGCTTGGGTTATTTGATGATAAATGTTTGTTTTACATGGCTCATATTTCTGCAACATTTAATCATTTAATCATTAACTCCATAAGGCATTGGTCCATTAATTTCTAAATCAATCAAGTGCTTGTTTTCCCTTGTTGTGTCTCCCAGCCCAACTGGTCCACAGTTGGTTATCCATTGTCCCATAGGGTCTACCCCCCTTAGCAGCGGGAAACAGGGTTAAACGGAGAGATCAAGGATCAGGGTGACAGCCCCTGATCTGAGTGTTGTCGTGACAATCTGTGTGACAACATGACCTCACCCAAAATCATGACCATCGAGCAGTCTGCAACCTACTACTTTTACTATCATTAATTCTTTGGTCCATGTGCCAAAGACATCCAATCATAGTTATATAATTTCCATGCATCTTTAGATGTAACGAATCATCAGAGTTAAACATTAGAGTCATTGGATCAACATCCTTCATCACATTAGAGTCATTGGATCAACATCCTTCATCATGGGCTTCCTTCGTGTAATAATCATCAAGCAAGAAGAATCACCAAGATATTCTGCCAGGGATTCTATAGCTCTCTCTGAAATCTTACTTCAGTTGGTCATCTAGCCTTCGTCAATCTGCTCCTCATCTTTAAGATGAAACATTATCATGCTGCAACTGTATCAGCAAACATCCAATTACCAAATCCCAATAGTACGCATGCATTGGCAATCTCTCTCACATGCTTTGCCCATTCAACATCAACTCTGAAAAATATATTCAATTGAGAAACCTTCATAGCAGTATCATATCTACATCAATAGTACCTGTATATTATTGATATCACAAGTACTTCTAATTGTATGACGATACCAAGAAAATTGTTTTGAATTTTGCCTTGGAATGATCTACTTTGTTCCTTTTGAATTGACTGCTTCAACTCTGATTATGCCAAGGTGTCTTATGCAACACTGGTTCAAAGTCCTAGCCCTTATTAGCAATGTTCCTAACATCTTCTGCCACACTCTTCATAGTCGAAAGAGAACCCAAGCAATAGATCAAATCAAGTTATGTCGAGTTACTTCTCAGCCACAAATTTAAGCTCCAGAACATGTTATCATAGGCTAGTTTCATGAGGTCATCAATATGCTTGGAATATATATAATTGTTGATGTACTAGATTTCTTCAAAGATTCAGTGTTGTTGCAAAAGAATGTGGCAAATAAACAATGCACTTTAAAATGTTGATGAAAGACTGACTTCTGCCCTCAAGGTTCTCATACTTGCCATTGGTGGATGAAGTTGAAAAACTATGTAATGATCCTAAACAAGAACGTAAGTGATATACAAAGCATGCAAACAGTCCAACAATCGGAAAAACGAAATATACATTAAGCACCCATGGAAACATTAGAAATTGAGAACTGTTGAGCCATTTTATTACTTCTTTAGGAGCAAAATACAATAGTAAAATAGAATGGTACACCTGGGCTTGTCTCAATGGACAATCTTGACAAAACCCAAGTGAGAAAATGTTGAATTGAAGGCTGCTACAACTGTTGCACCAAACTGAATTGCGTTGCCCCAAAAAACTACTATGTCTGTTGATTTCGAAGGGTTGGAATCACTGCTTCCCGTCCTCAGAAAATATGATATTTCAGCTCCTTGCTCCTTGACCTAAACCCAAAAAAACCCACGAAGGAATTGGCCAAATGTTGACCTCGAAATTTTGGCCCAAATTCCCCTTAGCTCCTCTAGCTGCTGGCTAAGTTGGGACCCCTGTTTGACCCTTTAGATCTGCCCAGAAAATTCTATAAAATCAGGAATGTGATCCTTGTCCAAAACCCAGAAAGGGTTTCTCTTGGTTCCAACCTTCAAAAATTGACCTTTCACAGCTTGGCTCTCCTCCAATTTCGAATTCTGTTACTGTACTGATCGATCAATCTATGTTCTCCCAACTCTAGCAATCTTCCTCAAATGGCCCTCCAAGTGATCTCCTACTTCTTCTAGTCAGCTCCAACACTACAATTCCTTCCTCCAACTCCCACGTGAGCGTAGTGGTAGCTCTCTGCGCAGGCCCCAGTCAACTGTGAATTGAACTGCTAGGATCTTGGCTCTATCGGCTCCAAAACTCACAATAAAGGTTGACCCTTTGTTGCTCTCCCAATCCTCTAACTCTCCCGACAAATGCTTGATCACTGATAGCTCCAAACTCCCCTTGCGTATTCTCCAGCTAACCAGAAATACGCACCCCTTGTTGTGGCTGAATGGTAGTGCTGTACACACTCCCAGAACTCCTGAAATACTTATGGAACTGCCTCTTTAAGGCGGGCAAGGATGGTCGCTTGATGTAGAGGTTGAATCTCCTGCTTGAAAGATTTGTGGCTAAACAGTCGGTTGACTCAGCTAAACAGCAAAGCAAACAATCAAGTAATTTTGATTGCAAGGTGTAAGAATGAATCCAAATGAGAGCTCTCTCCTCCTTTTATCTTTGTGGGCCTTCCTTGCCTGATGTGGGCCCCTCCATCCAACACTTTGAATTCCCTCCAAACCATTTGAATGGCCTAGCTCGAATTCCCACGTGGGTGGCCCCCACCTTCCACTAGCAACCCAATTAAGTCTAATTTCCTCCTAAGTCCCTAAGTTGAAAATGTTGGGTTCTTTCCCTTAGCCAAAATTGTAAAAAAATGTGTGGAAACACCCTGTTACAAATGTGTTTGAGAAGGGACATGACAATCCTCCCCTCCCAAATGTTGCTTGCCCTCAAGCAACCTCAAAGCTAGGAACTCCAAAATGTGCTCACCCTCCCAGGTGGCATCCTCATTCGGCAAGCTCCTTTAATGCACCAAAAATCGCCTATCCTCAAGCAATGCCTAAGCAACATCCTCTCTAACTACTGCTCCCCACTGTCACGACAAAATGTGCCAGAGTCCTAGATGTGCCACTGGATCGTGCTTGACCTCTGCACTGTCATCATATAAAAGAATCCTTCAATACCAGGATCCCAGGCACTCCTGTCCAACATGAAGCTCCCCTCACTCCAATCACTATCCTGCCCAGTGAAAGTACCAAAGTCACCTGCTCCATTAGTGACTCGCTAAAGCCCAATGGAGGATCTGTATGATCTCCCCCTGCAGTAGCCAATGCATCCCTAAAGGTTATTGAGCTGTGAAGAGCTGTGATGCCCAAGTTCCCTGCTAGTCCTAGAGTGGTGCCACCATGCTGACATTGCGCTACTCTGACTATGTCATACTCCCCATCGTGCGCAGTTAGTATCCTCCTCTTCTAGAACTTGATGGTGGAGTAATGAAAGAGGCGAGACACGTCCTCCTTGGGCATCTCCATGGCACCAAGGCCTACCCATCCAAATCTAACGCCCAACCTGTGCAACAACAAAGAATGTTTGCCTCCCCATATGATGAAACCCTTTGTGAATCCCCATGTGTCATCCCATGAGTGAACTATATCACCTTCTGCCACGACTCCGCTCATCACGAGTGATCTATCAATCCACTGAATCCCTACATCCCATAGCCAGACCTGATGCGGCATAGCCCTGTCAACGGATGGAATCCCTCTGGCTCTCATCTCTAGTCCCTGCATGTGATCACTATATAGGCTCCATATATCACGGCTAATCTGATGCATGCTAATATGCCCTGTGCCCGCCACTATGTAGTACCAATGATCGCTGGGAGCCACGTGTGCCAATGAGCTACCCCATGAATGCAACCAAAATGTGGGTATCCAATACTCGTAATCGACTTAGGGTATGCGGACCCCTCCTGTCCCTGATAACCATCTCCCCTAGGTCTGCCATTCGCCCTCTTGATAATGTGCCAATACAAAGTCTGGAGGTCAGACACATATTGGAAAGTTGCCTCAATCGTACACGGTATCCTTTGCTCATGCATGGTCCTAACATGCCTTGTGGAAAGAGTGACACATGTCTCCCTCATGACCTGCTCCCTAGGCATAGGCTCAATGATGAACGATATGTCACCCTTGCAGATGATCAGCTCATCCCCCAACCTGTGGTTGTCAATTCGTGCACCGACCCAATGCCACCACTGAGAAGTCTCTCCCCTAGTGTGTTGAGTGTCATCCCAATATCTCGGGTGAGCTCCCTGTCCCCAGCTGCTCGCATCCAGAGTGTCAAAGGACAACAGCCAAGTCATATGTGCCTGTAAGTGATGTATAAGAGGGACATGCATGTGAGTCCCCATGGATACCATCGAGTATCGCTCATCTACGTCCCCATCGATCCTAGGTAAAGTACACCCAAAGGTATGCCCAGTGTCTCCATCCATAAGTCTCCTTGGAGGCAACCCCCCAAGACTTCGTTGTGCAACACCATATGCCCCTACATCCCACCTAGTATCCCTGTTGTCCTCAACCTGGCACTGTACTCTGCAGCCTATCCCTGTACATCACTGGATACCCCGTGCTACTGCTCTACCGTCTCGTATCATGCCTGTGTCACTGTATTTGGCTCTCCCACGTGTGCTTGACGTGAGGTGAGTCGCTCACTGCAAACCAACATGCTACATCAAACAACCATGCATCTCCATGCTCCTATGTAGGCCACTGCTCATCACTGCATACCTCTATACAACACTGGATGCTAGGTTCTAAAATTGGGTCTGTATGCATCAGGTTGCATCCCTCTGCATAACAATGGACTCTACGGCATATCCTTGTGCACCCATGGGTACCACTGCCTACTGTCGTACCACCCTGTATCATATGCCATCCTGCATGTGCCAACACATCCACTAATCTGCTAGTAATCCCTCCATGATGTGGGCTACATCTCCCCATCTGCCATGAAAGACCTAAGTGCTCTGACTCCACACATGCAAATGATAATGACACTACTGTGCCTATCCTCAGTAGCTCTAGTGCCTAATATACTAATTAGAGAGCATTGTCTCCATGTAATGCCCTGTCTGGTGGTCTACCGATGCCACCTCCTCCTACCAGCTCCTACCATAGTAGGCTAATCACCCTCTGACTCCATGCACAATCAATATGCCAAGACAACTCATGAAATTGGTTTGCTCCCCTGTCAAACCATCTTGTCACTAGTGTTGTCTCGGGCTCTGATGGAGATATGAAAATGTGTGTGCGCCCAAACGTCAGATCCATCACGCAACTACTACCGTCACTTAACGACTCTATGATGTGATGGGAAATTCCACCTAGATCCCAAAAACAGTCTGGCCCTCGAGTCCCTATGGTTATCCATGGCCTCTGCTGAAATGTGGCCATGGATGTATCCGACCGGCTAGCTTGCTACATCGAGTACCAACTCAGTATCTCTCGCCCCCAATCCCAAAGAAGGGATTGAATGTACAATCCCCTGTGGAAGAAACAAGCCCTCCAAGCTGATGTAGTGTCATACTCATCTCATGTCGCTCAGTCATGCTAACTTGACCATCCCATAGGGTATGTCTAGACAACGCTGCCTCCCTCAATCCAATGCATAAGGGTGGGCTAATAACGTTGTAGATCTCGTCAATGTGCCTCTGAAATGAACTATGTTGAAATCCCAACGTGCGGTCTCTATGCTACCCCTCATCAATGGCTAACCCAAAGGATGGTTGCACATCCTCCTCCATCATGGACTCAACATGAGCCTCCAACTGCTCCTCCATAGACAATCCAACACACAAGACATGCTCGCCAATCAGCTACAGGTGACTGTTGTCTGGTAACTCTGGCATAACTCTAGATGCCTCTGTACCTATTGGCTCCTCATCAAGATAAGCATGTCTCTCGGCACCTCATCAACCTATGGTGCGTTACTATCACCTGAGTACTCAGTCACAACCCCAGATACCTCATCAATGGATACCTCAACAATAGATGGCACCTCCTCAATGGTGGACACCTCCATGTCTCTTGGCACCTGGTCAATGGAAGGCCCTGTGGGTGTGTGCTCTACTCTCTCCCCCAAGGTGTCAACCAGAGCTATCAAAGGAATCTTCAACAAGGGTGACTCCTACGTCACACTAGACACATTGACATGCTCCTCACGCTCTAGTGTGCCCAAAAAAACCTCCTCCTTAGGTTCCTGATATCTAAAGCTAGGTCTCCACTAGCAAAAGCGCCCCCTAGTCTCACCCTCTAAATGTCCATGTCCCGTTTGCTCCTTTTGAGTTGATCTGATGCCCTAATTCTGTCAACTTTCCCCACACAATGTAGATGGTTGCACCCCCACAGCTTGTGCACCACTAATATCTCTGCTATGAGGATGAGAATGGATTTGGTCTGACAACTTCCTCAACTGGGCCAATCTCTCATCATTCCAATGGATTCCACCCCAGAATTCTTGCATACTAAATCTTCTTTGAGCCATAAGTTGTCTATGGTTTAACCCATCACTGTGCATACATGCTCAAATCTTCCATGATCTAGATGGCTACCCCATAGCTGGCCAAGATCATGGCTCTAATACCACTGTAATGATCCTAAATAGGAATGTAAATGATATACAAAGCATGCAAACAATCCATCAATTAGAAAAACGAAATATACATTAAGCACCCATTGAAACACTGAAAATAAAGAATTGTTGAGCCATTTTATTACTTCTTCAGGAGCAAAATACAATAGTAAAATAGAATGATGCACCTGGGCTTGTCTCAATGGACAAGCTTGAAAAAACCCAGGTAAGAAGATGCTAAATTGAAAGCTGCTACAACTGCTGCACCAAACTGCACTGCATTGCCCTAGAAAACTACTCTATCTGTTGACTTCAAAAAGCTGGAATCACTGCTTCCTGTGCTCAGAAAATTATGAGATTTCAGCGCCTTGCTCCTTGACCTAAACCCAATAAAACCCATGAAGGAATTGGCCAAATGTTGACCTCATAATTTTGGCGCAAATTCCCCTTAGCTCCTCTAGCTGTTGGCTGAGTTGGGACCTCTGTTTGACCCCTTAGATATGCCCAGAAAATTCTATAAAATCAGGAGTGTGACCCTTGTCCAAAACCCAGTAAAACCCAGAAATGGTATCCCTTGGTTCCAACCTTCAAAAATTGACCTTTCACAGCTTGGCCCTCCAATTTCGAATTATGTTGTTGTGACTGGTCCTGTCAATTTCTGCTCTCTCAACTCTAGCAATCTTCCTCAAATGGCCCTCCAAGTGATCTCCTACATCTCCCGGCCAGCTCCAACTCTGCAATTCCTTCCTCCAACTCCCACGTGAGCCTAGTGGTGGCTCTCTGCGCAGGCCCTGGGTAACTGTAAATTGAACTGCTAGGATCCTGGCTCTGTTGACTCCAAAACTCACAATAAACGCTAACCCTTTGTTGCTCTCCCAATCCTTTAACTCTCCCGGCAAATGCTTGATCACTGATAGCTCCAAACTCCCTTTGTGTATTCTCCAACTAGCCAAAAATATGCACTCCCTGTTGTGGTTGAATGGTAGTGCTATACACACTCCTAGAACTCCTGAAATACTTATGGAACTACTTCTCTAGGGTGGGCACGGATGGTCCTCCGAAGTAGAGGTTGAATCTCCTGCTTGAGAGATTCGTGGCTAAATAGCCGACTGACTCCGCTAAATAGCAAAGCGAACAGTCAAGTAATTTTGACTGCAAGGTGTAAGAATGAATCCAAATGAGAGCTCTCTCCTCCTTTTATCTTTGTGGACCTTCCTTGCCTCATGTGGGCCCCTCCATCCAGCACTTCGAATTACCTCCAAACCATTCGAATGGCCTAGTTCGAATTCCCATGTGAGTGGCCCCCACCTTCCACTAGCAACGGTATTAAGTTGAATTTCCTCCTAAGTCCCTAAGTCGAAAATGATAGGTTCTTTCCCTTAGCCAAAATTGTGCAAAAATGTGTGGAAACACCTTGTTACAAATGTGTTTGAGAAGGGACATGACAAACTGTGAACACTTGTTGAAGCCTAGGATCAAAGACACAATGTTCATTACACAGTGCAATACAACTTTGACTTATTTCTCAAGCCAATGGAGTATTCAAACTAACTTCTTTGGGTTATCTGTAAGGTGAGCAAGAGAATTGATTTCTGTCATAAAGGAAGTCTGATCACAAACAATCTTCAGATGTCCACAAATTTGTGCACTTTCAGGACTGCTTCTTTCAATGATGCTACTATAGGGCTTCAAGGTAAATTACTGTATAGAAGATTTCAAGGAGACTGTTTCTTCTCAAAAACAGATAGAGGATTAGCTCTGTTGCAAAATGTCAAATGCTTCCACTGCTTGATGCCTGTAGTTTTCCTTCTTTCCAGTGTAACCAAATATTTACTGATGTCTGTACCATAGGATTTCAGTATAGACTCTTATTTAATAACAATATTGCTATTGTAAATAAAAAAAAAATCCACTGGTCAGCTCAACTGATATCAGATCAGACTGTGTATACATATATAAGTGTTGACCACATCACTGTAGAAGGTACAAATCATGGATCTCATATCACAGAGACTCATACTCTCTCCACAGGTCAGCGTATATTCTTATCACAGTAGGATGAATAGATGCTTTAATCCTTTTATGCTATTGTCCAAGACTAAGAGCAAGGTGATGAGGCCTTTACTTATGGGATGATAAGCCTAATGATCCACTGTCCTAGGTCTCCTTCATGCATAGGAGTCTCGGCTCCTCTTCCTTTGAGACAGAGGCTTGAATTAAGTTCATTTGAAATGTAATTATGCTCAGAATTATAGGAGAGCTAGGCTTCTTCTTTTCTAGCCTTTACTTGTATGTTCAGAATTTTGAAGAGTAGCTCGGACATTACGCCTAGGTATATATAGAAGATCGTCAATAGATGAAGGGTATGAGTTTCGCTTGATCTCATGCTCAAAATATCCTTCCAACAAAATGGATTTAGGAATATTTATTTACATAGATGTAGACTCGGAATTTCAATTCTTTTGGAGATTGTCCTTTATAGGCTATCAATGTGATACTAATGCCATAGAATTCAAACCATGTACAGTTGATATGGTTGCCAACAGGAAGGCCTTGAATGCCTTGCAGCACTAAAACAGTCCCTTCACAAAACTTTGATAAATTCACTGGTTAATAATGATCATAATATACATACCAGAGTTGTGAAGTTACTCAAATTTAACCTTTGCTTCAATGTCAATAGGTACGACGTCTCTTATGCTGCTAGATAAGTCCTTTAATCCTTCACAACTATGCTCCTTATGCCTTTGCTTAGCTAAGCTAGGTCTGTTTCCTTTGATTGCATAGATTAGGTCTAGATAATGATGCCCAAAAGCTTTGGTCTACTTGCCAATGATTGCTGTCAGGAGAGGGCTGATAAATTAGCCTTTAGGTTTCCTTGAATAGGGCTGAAATGTCCTCACAGTGCTCTTTCTAGCCTTTTAATGCCTTACCTTGTTCCTTCCATCACATATTCTCCAAGTGGAAGAGCCCTAAAACAGTCCTCAATGTGACTCAGTGTTAAAATTGGCAACTAGGGCCAAACTCCATGTGGGTCATCTTATTAATGGCAGCTGATATTTTTCTTGGATCCCTCTCATAGTGATCAGGAGCTCAAGACCAAGTGTCGAAAATGCTCAATTTTGAAAGTGATCAGAACTGGTTCAAACCTAAACAATCAGATAGGTCTTGTCCTCCTGATTCCGGTGCCACGAACGGTTCGAAAAATAGTCTCTGTATGAGGAAGTTACGCGAAAAAGAAGAATTGCCCAATAACATTGAAATTTTGAATTTTTTCAAAAAAAAAAATTTTAAATAGAATATTTATTATTCTGTTTTGAGCAACGAATGGAAAATTGCCACGTGGCAGGCCCGGAGGTAGCAACGTGGCCTAGGGATGATGTCAGCATATATATGTGCATATGTTAAAATTTTTGGAGGTCTGACAGTTTGAACCCACTACCTGCCCAGAGCTAAACCTATGTCTTACCACTGGACCACGGCGGAAGGACTTGGCCTGAGGGCAGCGGAAATTGTTTATGAAGTTTAAACTTCATTTGGGCGGGCCCGAAGGAGGCCAACTCCCATAAACGTGACCAACATGCTCGGAACCTTGGGCCATATTACATAATTGCCGGCGGAATGCATCACAGTCACGTTTAACGTTTATGCAATGTGGTCACATTGCCACAAACATGGGACAAACAACCAGTTCACCTAACCGTGCCATTAAAGGTTGGCACTAAATCTGAGGCACAGAACCGCCAAGTCCGGGTAATGCGGTCACATGCACCGTCCAACAAATAGTTAGAGCGCGGTCAACCTGGCAAGAAATTTGGCGGACCGCCAAATTTGGGCGGTCTCGCCATAATTGGCGGAGCTAACTGAACTTCCACTACAGTTAGCTGGAGTGATTCTAGGCCAAACTGGAGGAAATCTTCAATGAGCCATAACTTTGGCTAGGAAAGTCCTTTTTGGACGAATTTTTATTTTATTTTGGGTCTCTTCGACCTTTTGGATCCATTGGCATAGGTTTCACAGCCATCTGAGGTCATTTGCAGGTGGTTTTTGCTTCATGGAAGTTCTATGAGCCACTAGGGCCAAATCAGTTTGGGCGCTGCATTGGGAAGTGTGCAGCCAGTGAATGTGAAACGAAGGTCATTCCTAAAGGTTTTCAGCATTCTGAATCCATTTCTACAGCTTGTTTTGCCTATTGAGGCATTCTTCTCACTGTTTAGCTTCAAGGAAGCTTTCAGGGCCACTAGGGCCATTTCAGTGATTGAGCTGTGCTGGGCTAGGTTCATCTATTTGAGGTGAAACAAAAGCCTATTTCTGTTGTAAGGAAACTTCTGAATCCAATGAAGGTGTTTTCAGAAGCATTTGGAGACTTCAAAAGCCCGAGATACTAAAGAGAAGTTTCAGGCAGCCCAGAGCCATCCATGGAAGAAGGCCTAGATTGGGGATGCAGTGCTCATTTTGAGCTAATGAACAGTCATTTGTTTATGTCAAATATGTGCTGGAGACAGTAGTAGAGGTTTCAGAGACATTTGAAGCATTCTGAAGGAGTTTGTGCCATTAAGAAGCTCAGGGAAGCTTAGTGCGCCTACTGAAGGAATCAAATCCAATGGAGCCTAGATCTGCCTGCACAAAGTTGACAGCCATGACATAGATGTATATGGTTTTTCTAAACCCATAGGTTCAGTCAGTAACCTTTTGGAGTTGAGTGTGGAACTTGTAAAAGAATTCAAGCCATAATCCCAAAGAGCCAAGTCTAGTTGACTAGAGCTCATAGGAGACATAGCCCACAAGATTGGGGTGAACTCCTTATTAAATTTGTTGTTATGTGTGATGTTTATTTGCTGCCTTATATGTTTGATATATATGGTTAATATCAGCTCAAACAAATCAAGTTAAAACACATAAACAGAAGAAAATACATACACCTCTTACACATGTATGTTTACTGAATTGAATACCTTGCTAAGCATTTACAAGTAGTTTCAATTTCAGATCACATAGAGAGGTGTACGATTGATCTAAAGATCATCCAATTCCGATAAGTATTCATGGAGATATGAATTTATTTGTGTTATGGGACAATTCGTCAAGGTCGGCCAACAACCAAATAAATCCTTCTTGTGCTCAACATTTTAGTATAAATAAAGGTGCCTTGAAAGTCATTTGTACACACATCCTCTTGGTGATCTCTTCCTCTCCACTTGTCTTTGGGTTTTGGTGGGAGGAGAAATCTAAAGAGGATACGTTGCCCTAGAGGATGCCCTAGATCCTAACATTATCATGGAGGAGATTTTAATGCATTGAAGAAAGGGTTCTACGCAGCTAGTCAAGATGTCTTCTACGCAGCCCTAAAGGAGGAATTTTGGAGGAGCCCTAGCCGCAGGTATACATGCCCTAGCCGCAGTCAAAGAAGGAAGTAAAGTATAAGCCCTCAATGCTGTCAAGAAAAGGCTCTCTAGTCTAAGGAGATTCAACGCAAATCTAAGGAGTGCTAGAGGTAGCCCTAGCCGCAGTGAAAAGAAGCCTACACACAGCAGAAGGATAAACCCTCATACGCGTCCTAAATAACCTAGCCGCAGGTCATGATTAGCTATCATAAGTAACCCTCAAAACCCAGCAAAAGAGAACCTTGATTTGATGTCTGAGTAGCTCCTAAACCGTTGTCCATGAAGATCCTATTCCACTATCATAATGGAGACTCTAGACACTGTATTGAGAAGAGTTCTATATGCTGTCTAGTAGAAGGTCATGATGCCCTAGCAGTAGTGAGGAGATCTGAAAGGAAGATGTATTAGGCTGTCAATCTAGATACCTAATTGGCAGCCCTCATCTAGCTCCTATTTGCCATCATGAAAAAGGTCTTATATGCAGCTCTATTAGCTGCAATAGAAGAGGCCCTAATCAGCGGCATACAAAGACCTAAGACATAGCAAGAAGGAGTGGTCTTATGCCGCAGCTAAAGGAAGTATTTCATCAGCGTTAAAGTCACATTGCTGTAGGTGACAGTGTGACACATTTGAGATCTGTTCTGGGCATACTGTGCAGCAATAAGGTTGATTGGTAGACATTGTTCTTCAAGGGTAATAGCTGGGTATTGTATGATAACCTTGCTTGCTGCTGGGCTAGGCCGCAGGCCATAGCCAGCAGCAGATTGTGTTAAGGGTTGCACAAGGATAAGGACTAAAGGTTGATGTGATTGCTTGTGTGGTCAGCATGTTAGACAGCTTGGTTAGATGCAGCAGTTGGATGCAGCATGGTATTAGAGACAGCAATGAAGTGCATCATAGTAGTCATTGAGTGTAGACCAGTGATGAGTGCAGCATTGAGTGCAGATCCGTGGTGAGAGCAGCTCAGTGATTGGAGCAGCACAATGACAGGAGCAACAGCATGAAGTGCCTAGCATGGTCATTAGGTCCAGCACTGTGATGATGAGTGCAGCATGGTGCTACACGGTGAGGTGCAACATATGGATGAGATGCAGCACAATGATAGGTGAAAGAGTCACCTTGGAGAATCAGTTGAAGCAGCATGTCTTCAACTAATCTCATGTAGAGATGATCTATTCTCTTATCTTGAAAGTCGAAGTGTTGACCTCTGTTGTAAATGTACTATCTCTCTCTCTCTTTCTACTGAACTATTGAAGAACATATAAGGAGAATTGATCAAGGGTTTCCCCACATTGGGGTTTGTCCCTGGCTAGCGCCACAGCTTGTGTCCTCTTGTCTTGGCTTGTCTTCTGTGATTTATATTTATGTTCTATTTGCAGTTTACTTTAATGCTGATATGATTGCTAATCTGGAAAATATATTGAGCTAACCGTGAAAATTGAAATAAATTGCTCTAGCATAGAACATACCTGAAATTAACATGGTATCAAAGATGAGGTGAAGACAATGTCCAAGCAAGAGTGAAAGAGCAATCACCGAAGACAATTGGGAAAGGACAAAAGGATTGATGGATTCCTCATCCCTCTTCAAATTCACCAAGGGTGAAGTCGAAGCAGAGAATATTATCAGAATGGCGCACCGGAACTTTCTGATGGCCTACATAAAGATCACTTCAATGGGAAGTCTGGATCTAAGGGTGGAAGGACAGGCAAATGCCTTGGTTGTAATAAGTTCGGCCATTATGTGAAGGAGTGTCCGAGGTAGGGACACATCACTTGATGATGATAACAATCATTCCAGGGACATCTTCAATGATCAGAGGAATGACAGGTAATGCAGGTCATCAAGGAAACGACCGACTCTTCAAAGAAAGCAAAGAACTCCAAGTATGAAGAATCAAATGTTGTTTCTGATAAGATAAAGAAGCATTATCTTGTATTGGCCCTCTCCTTCAAATTCTTTGGGCATCTGGCTTATTGATTCTAGTGCTTCAAGGCACTCCATCGGATAGAAGGGTGCTCTCTCTAATTTGGTAGAGATGGAAACAATCGTGAGATTATACTTGGAGCCGATGCCACCTATCCCGGAAAGGGTGTAGGGAATACCCCTCAATTGAATGAGGGTAACTCGATTCACTTACAAAATCTCTTTTATGTACCTGATCACAAGAAGAACCTAGTGTCCATTTCCGCAATGGAAGTCAAAGGTTACAGGGGGGCATTCATTGATGGAAAGGTACATGTTTAAAATAAAATTTTCTCAAATGCTTTTGAGTTCAAGGTTGGCCATTTGTATCAAGTTGTAGGATGGTCCATTGCAGACCGTATCAGTTGACACATCTCATCTATAGCACTAGATGTCTACTTATGGGGCCCTACCCGATGTGTGTCAGATGGTGACTCAGATGCCTGAATTCAAGAAGAGCATGAAGGTACATGTTTGAGATGTACCGAAGGAAAATCTTACAAGGGGACCATTCCCCTCATGTAGCAGGTCCATAGGTTTGGAACAACCTGAGGAGTTTGAGATTCACGATCGGGAATCTCATGTATACAGGTGGAAGAAAGCCCTCTATGGCTTGAAACAAAACACCCTGGGCATAGTATGAGAGGATTGATAGCTGTCTGATAAAGCTGAGATTCACTAGAGTGAAACCGATCCAAACCATTGCTCGAAGGTTGTGGATGATAGACCTCTCATACCGGCACCTTCTGAGGACGACCTATTTTTGACAGGTGCTAACCCTCTCATTTGCAGAAGTAAGAGGGAGTTGGATTCCAGATGTAGAATGGTAAACTGCAAACCTGTGACTACCTCGAGGATCTTAACTTTCAGAAGTTATATGGTGATGATGCCAGACCAGATTTGGGAAATGCCTCTAAGTTTCATAAACTCATTTGCATTGATGTTCTTGGTGAACTTCCGTCTGGATATATGTTTTGCAATTAGCATGGTGAGCTCATATTTGGTTGAGCCTCACTGGATTGGTGCCAAGAATCTTCTGAGATATCTTCGGGGCACAATCTATCATGGAATGAGATACACTGCCAGAAATATGAAGCTACATGATTATTCAAATGTTGACTGGGCAGGCAGTGTCGAGGATCACTAGAGCACTTCTCAGTGCTGGTTCTCTTTGGATTTGGTTTCGATATCATCGATGACTAGGAAGCAGAAGTCGGTTGCTATAAGCATCACTGAGACCGAATACATAGCTACGAGTATGATCTCGTGTGAAGTCCTTCAATGAGCTATTACCACTGTGATTCTCTGTGACAACCAGGGGGGATTCGATTGTTGAGGAATCCCATATTCGATGATTGCTCTAGCAGATAGACATCAGATACTACCTTATTTGGGATATGGTAAGTCAATGAGCGAGGAGGCTCCATCGCATTGAGACTGTACAGGGGGGATTCGATTGTTGAGGAATCTCGTATTCGATGATTACTCCAACAGATAGACATCAGATACTACCTTATCTGGGATATGGTAAGTCGATGAGCGAGGAGGCTCTATCACATTGTCACTGATGTACAGGTCGCAGACATTTTGTCAAAGCCTCGGGGAAAGGTCAAATCTGTGACTTTCTTGAACGACTTGGAGTCGTTGAGAGACCTTCGTATAAGGGTCCTGCATGTTGCATACATTGAGCTCTGGCAGCTCTGGAGTGCTTGGGGTACTTACTGGAGCAACACACGACCATAGGGCGACTCACCCTCCCCTAATGGTGCGCTATGTACAGGGTGAATAACTCAACCTTCCCCGGTGATACGCCGAGGCGACTTTGGGACAGGTTGATTCATTCTCCTGTGAGCCAGGATGATTCGTTTTCCTGTGAGCCAGGATGATTAGTTTTCCTATGAGACAGGATGATTAGTTCTCCTATCAAGGCATCCTACCCATGTAGTCTAGGACTCATGGGAAGTACCTCTCATCTAATCAATGAGCAGGGAAATGGGGTTAGGGACCATAGTAGTACTATCGATGAACGCATCATTGTATCTACCGTACTTCCTATGCTAGGACGACCTCCAATTGATCTGGGATCAATATGAGTGGTTTGAGACACTCTTGTGATATTGATCTGGGATCAATAAAACTGACTTCGTGTCAGTAAGAGTGATATGACACACTCTCCTCAAATGAAACTAACTTCGGGTCAGTAGAGAATGGTATGAGACATTCTCAATCAATTCTTCTTCTTCATGGTTCAGTAGAGTAGAGCAGAGCAAAGAAGTGCAGGTCACTGATGGCAGAGATAGTACAGTCGGACATATGGATCAGCGGATGGAGTTCTCCCTAGTTGAGAGGGCGTCTTAAAATTGGCAACTAGGGCCAAACTCCATGTGGATCATCTTATTAATGGCAGCTGAGTTTTTTCTTGGATCCCTCTCATCGAGAGGTGTAGGATTGATCTAAAGATCATTCGATTCTGATAAGTATTCATGGAGATATGAATTTATTTGTGTTATGGGACAATTCGTCAAGGTCAGCCAACAACCAAATAAACCCCTCTTGTGCTCAACGTTTTAGTATAAATAGAGGTGCCTTGAAAGTCATTTGTACACACATCCTCTTGGTGATCTTCCTCTCCACTTGTCTTTGGGTTTTGGTGGGAGAAGAAATCTAAAGAGGATACACTGCCCTAGAGGATGCCCTAGATCCTAACGTTATCATGGAGGAGATTTTAATGAAGTGAAGAAAGGGTTCTATGCAACTAGTCAAGATGTCTTCTACGTAGCCCTAAAGGAGGAAATTTGGAGGAGCCCTAGCCGTAGTCAAGGAAGGAAGTGAAGTATAAGCCCTCAATGTTGTCAAGAAAAGGCTCTCTAGACTAAGCTTCAACGCAAATCTAAGGAGTGCTAGAGGGAGCCCTAGCCGCAGTGAAAAGAAGCCTACACACAGCTGAAGGATAAGCCCTCATAAGCTGTCCTAAATACCCTAGTCGTAGGTCATGATTTGCTGTCACAAGTAATCCTCAAAATGCAACAAAAGAGAACCTTGATCTGATGTCTGAGTAGCTCCTAAACCACTGTCCATGAAGATCCTAATCCACTGTCATAATGGAGACTCCAGCCACTGTATTGAGAAGAGTTCTATATGTTGTCTAGTGGAAGGTCATGAAGCCCTAACAACAGTGAGGAGATCTGAAAGGAAGATATATTAAGCTGTCAATCTAGAGACCTAATTGGCAGCCCTCATCTAGCTCCTATTTGCCATCATGAAAATGGTCTTATACACAGCTCTATTAGCCGCAATAGAAGAGGCCCTAATCAGTGGCATACAAAGACCTAAGATGCAGCAAGAAGAAGTGGTCTTATGCCGCAGCTAAAGGACGTATTTTATCAGTGTTAAAGTCACATTGTTGTAGGTGACAACATGACACATTTGAGATCTGTTCTAGGCATACTGTGTAGCAATAAGGCTGATTGGTAGACATTGTTCTTCAAGGGTAATAGCTGGGTATTGTATGATAACCTTGTTTGCTGCTGGGCTAGGTTGCAGGCCATAGCTAGCAACATATTGTGTTAAGGGTTGAACAAGGATAAGGACTGAAGGTTGATGTGACTGCTTGTGTGGTCAACATGTTAAACAGCTTGGTTAGTGCAGCAGTTGGATGCGGCATGGTATTAGAGACAGCAGTGAAGTGCAACATAGTAGTCATTGAGTGCAGATCAGTGATGAGTGTAGCATTGAGTGCAGATCCGTGATGGAGTAGCACATTGATTGGAGCAGCACAGTGTCAGGAGTAGCAGCGTGAAGTGCCTAGCATGGTCATTAGGTCCAGCACTGTGATGATGAGTGCAACATGGTGCTACACAGTGAGGTGCAACATATGGATGAGATGTAGCACAATGATAGGTGAAGCAGTCACCTTGGAGAATCGGTTGAAGCAGCATGTCTTCAATTGGTCTCATGTAGAGATGATCTATTCTCTTATCTTGAAAGTCGAAGTGTTGACTTCTATTGTAAATGTACTATATCTCTCTTTTTCTCTCTCTGCTGAACTATTGAAGAACATATAAGAAGAATTGATCAAGGGTTTCCCCACATTGGGGTTTGTCCCTGGCTAGTGCCACATCTTGTGTCCTCTTGTCTTGGCTTGTCTTTTGCGATTTATATTTATGTTCTATCTATAGTTTACTTTAATGCTGGTGTGATTGCTAATCTGGAAAAGATATTGAGCTAACTGTGAAAATTGAAATAAATTGCTCTAGCATAGAACATACCTAAAATTAACACTTGGTCTTCCACAAGGTTACCTACAGGTCTCGACTTCTGATCCACATCAGAAAGGTAGATAGAAATTTCGGCCTGTAGGATACATCTCTACCTTAGAACAAAGATCCTAAACTTGCCCTTCATTACAACTAAGAACTTAGCAACCTTTCCTCGAAACCAATGCTAAAATCAATACCCAAAACAAAGATAGAAATCCATCCTTCCTTCTACTCCTAATTAATTCGACACTCTGAGGAAGATTTTGCACTTATTAAATACGCCAAATGTGCAGTCATAGACCACTTCATGTTGTCTTACTTTCAGACTTTCAGAGGGAGAAGAACATGGAGACATGTCAACAAACTTCTTAGCGACTGCTTTTACTCTTGCTTTGGTTTGTCCTCACCTGAGCTCTGAAACCATGTTAATTTTAGTTAACACTTTCTTTGCTTAGGTACATTACTTCAATGTTCAATATCAGCCTTGTTGACCGCTGCGTGTCAACTACCCATAGCAGTACACCCCCATTTCTTCGCAAAAAGGGATAGCGCTTGATCGACATGTCCGTGCCATTCGAAAGTCATCGTCGACCTTGATCATATTAAGTTGTAAACCCAGTCTGCATTTTGAATTGTAAATAATCTTAGCAGAGCTGAGTCATGTATGTAATTTGCCTAGGTGGACCTAATTTTCTAGTGATAATCTGCATTCCGGAAGGTTTTTCGTCTCATCGATCCATGATCGGCAGAGTTTTCCTTCAACCTGACCCCAAAGCCGGAATGAATTTTGTCATTAGAATCTTAGGAGAATCCTAGTGTGTTAATCTGCTAGATTATGTTTGGTCGCAGAATTGGGTGGTGTATGAGGGTCTATGTCAAATGGGTTCTCCCCCTTGAGATGTAAAGTTGTAAAGTGTCTTGAGGGTTAGGAAATGTTTTAATCCCCTCATGGGTCTTAAGTCCTAGGTCCTAGGGAAATTTTTCCAAAGGCTGAGTTTGATGATCCATAATAAAAATAATAAAATAATAATATTTTGAGAATTTCATTTTTTTAATACATTAAAAATTCAACAGATGAGATTAAGAGATGTCTTGATCCTCATCGACGGTCGAGATCGTTTTGACGTGGATCACTCAAACTAGCCGTTGGGATTTTTTCCTTTAAATAGGGTGCTAGGGGTCATTTGAGATCATATGGGATCTAGGTCTTGTGCTGAAGAAGCTCTCTTGTAAACATTTTCTGGTGCTAATAAAGAAAGACTTTGGGGTCAAAATCTTGCTGGTGTTACTCTCTTGAAGTGCTGTGAGCTATTTTATTTTCTGCATATTTTAATTTTCAGCCATTAATAACAACTTATTGAAGAGTATTGTTGAGCATAGGTATCTTGTTCACTTGCTAGGGTTTGAGTGGTACTAGGGTTTCTGAAATAATGGCAGGTATCTCCATTTTTTTTGAGATCTAGTACTGCTTTTTCTCTCTTTATTGATGGTTGAAGTGAGCTGTGCAGGAAACCCTTGAAACCAGCAGGTGTTTGGGGAAGTTCTCGGCTGAACCAGCCAGCCCCTTCAAGCATTTTCTTGCAGAGCCCAGCTAGTTTTGATCCTGGGTTTATCATTTAGTTTATTTTTCTGAATTGCATGAGAGATGTTCTGAAGTTTTTCATAGTAAATCTGGAATTTTTGATAATATTATTGCTGATTATTGATCAATCTGGTTGTTCAAGAGTTAAAATGTTGTAAATTGTTTAGCTGATATTGGGTATTAGTTTCGATTTTGCGCATATTATTTTTTTTGGATTTTCTTTTCTTTTTTCAGGTTTCAGGTACAGGGTTTCGAGAAATAGTTTCAGGGCTATTCCCTCTTCATCATCATCCTGCTGCCATCATATCTGTCGGATCTTCAACGCTGTCTCAGGCCAGCTTTCTCATCAGCAAACGCAGCCATATACAAATGTTTTTATCCACCCAAGCAGCTGTATCAACTCAACCATACACTGTTACGTCTCTTCTCCAAATTTCTGCGTATTCAATTCTTACCCTCAATCACACATCTCCAGCACCCTTGCTATTTTTCTCCCACGTCCACTTTTGCCTGCATCCCTTCTCCCTATCCGCTGGCCATTCCTCTCAAAGGCGAGATTTCCTTCAGGACTCCACGCAGCCATGAACTTTCCCTAAATCCACGTCTGTTGCACTTGATTTCTCTCCTACACCAGCACACTGCTACCTCTCAAACCCGTGTTCTGCATATTCGCCTGTCCAAGCCCGAATTTCCACGATTGAGCATCCAAACGTAGCAGTGTTCAGCTTGTCCACCTGCACGAAGTAGGGAGATCCATCGAGTTCCTTTGCCCATCGATACGTCGGCCATCAACCTGCCATATCCACGCACAAAAGAGAAAAATAGACGGCGGTACAACAGGCGTAGGTAAAAATTTTTGTTTTCACGGGTTAGGTTTCTATGCGTACGCAGTAAAAACGCATCTTCACGTTTGAAATATGTTTAGCTGCTGAGTGTGTTTAAATTTTTGCATAGGTTACGCTTTAATCTAGCGTATAGTTTTTTAAGTTTAGGCTTTATTTTTAATATATATATGTGTTACGTTAGTTTAGGTTTAATGTTATATTTTTAGTTTGATTTTAAAAAACGAAAAAGGATTCATAAAAAGTCATTAGGGTTTCGGCTTTTAAATATAGATTTAAATATAGATTTTTTTCTCTATAGTTTTAGTATAGATTTTTTTTTTAATTTTCTTTTTTTAGTTTTGTTTTGTTTAAAAATTAAAAAATATCATAAAAAAAAAAAAAATAAATAAATAAAAATAAAAAAATAAAAATAAAAAATAAAAAAAAAAAATCATTTAAAGAATAGATTTAGATTTTTCATTTAGTTTTAAATTTTTGGTTTTAAATTTTTGTCTGAAAAGCATAAAAAATATATTGTGGAAATTTTTGGCAGATTAGCTCAAGGGTTTATCATGCTTTATTATCTTGGCTGAGGCTAAAATTTTTGACGTGGGAATTAGTGTTTAACATGATTCAATGTTCATCTGAAGGTTAACTGCATGAATGTGATCTTTAGTTAATTTTTTACGTGATCTTTCGAAATTTCAGTTGTTGGAGTATCATTTAAGCATTTACTTGCATTTGATAAAAATTAATTTGATGATAAATGGTTACTCTACATGGTTTATATTTCTGCAGTATCTGATAATCAATCGTTTAAACATTAAGTCCATAGGGCATTGGTCCATTAAATCAAATAAAATCAATTAAGTGCTCGTTTCCTTTCGTGTCTCCCAAACCAACTGGTTCACAGTTGGTCTTCCATTTTCCTACAAGGTCTACCCCCCTTAGCCGCGGGAGACAGGCTTAAACGGAGAGATCAGGGATCAGGGTGACAGCCCCTGGTCTGAGCGTTGTGACAATCTATGCGACAACAAGCCCATTTACAATTCCATTTCAATTCCATTAGCAATCACATAAACCATTATCACATTGACAGTAACTGAAGAAAGAACATAAACAATAAATGCAGAAGACAAGCCAAGACAAGAGAACACAAGAATTTGGTTCAAGCCAGGTAAAATCTCCAAGATGCAGAAAACCTTTGATCAAATCTTCTTATTATTAATATCAAATGTTCAACACAGAGAGAGAGAGAGAGAGAGAGTACAATAGTCAAATTTGACTTGCCGATGTGGTGATCCAAAACCACTATCAAATGTCAAAGAAACAACCAGACAAATCTTCCATTCTGCGCTCAGTCAACTGTAATCAAATTCTGCCCTGTCCAGTGCTCAATGGTGGTCAAAGCATCAACAAAGCAGTTCCTCTTGAGCTCGGTCTCCTTTAGAAACAATCTGAATCCTGGTTAGGGCATATAGGCTCACTGCTACAACTCCTTTACTCATCTCCAAACCTCCTTTCAAGGTTTCAGCTTCTCTTCTAGTATCTTTGTCCACACCCTTAGACTAATCTGGGCTAGTTTCATCCCTCAAGCTTGCCATAAGAGCCACTTGTTGTCTCAATACAGAGTCTTCGACCTACCTTGGTAGTCTCTTAACCTTTTGACCTCTGTCCAAGCTCCTTTTGTTCTGCGGCGTACCTGAAACAACCTCTTAGTGTTGTGGCCCACCTGCACAAGAGAAACCCTACACACAAAAGTCCTAAAACATCTTCAATACAACCCTCAAGCCTGCAACTGCCTTCCAATAGGATCTCGGCTTGCAAGAGAAGATAAATTATGCCCAAAATAGTGCTCAAATACGCATCAAGTTAGCCCAGACTTGCTCCTAACAAACTCGGCCTCATGCCTGGGGAACTCGACCCATCAAACAACCCAGAAATGATGTCATCCTTGCCCTCTTCACCTTCGTTGGAGTCCTATTCCTTCTGCGGCTATTTCAGAGAGAAGAAATATGTGTTGTGGATGTGTCAAATAGGGTTGGAGGTCACTTCTATTTATAGGTGAGGGAGAGGGGTTCAACTTGTCTAATTTACCCCAAGCCAACCTTGACAGATTGCACATGAATGGGCTTGATTCCAAATACATGTTTCTCCTTGTCCAAATTTAGTGATCTTTAGGTCTATTTTGGTCCTCTCGAGAAGAGGAATTCAATGCCACAATTATCTTCTTCAAAAGAGCTACCCAAAGTGGAATTTGGCCCTAGTTGCATATTTTAACACACAAGCTATCCTCAGAGTCAAAGTAACTGTGTAGCCAAATTATGGATTTCTAAATCAAGACCAAAGTTTCATTCGTGAAAGGCCAAATAACCTTCTTCAGGATGATTGTTTTGAATCTCCATGGTCATGATTTTAGAGATCCGAATCATCTCAAAATTTGTTTCAAGTAAACTAAGAAGCATAATCTTTGTCCCAGTATTAAATCAAAGAAGGGTCACAAACAAAAATCTAAAAATCTCATAAATGTGCTACAGGAGATCCGAAAATCTCTGAAGTCTAGTATGAAGGTTATCTAAGAGAGCTTCATGGATAGAGGCCAATTAATTCCAAAGGAGCCCGAACAACCTTTGTCTTCATGAGCTTTAAATCCCGTGTATGAAGAGCAAGTCTTTTGAAGGAGAGCCAGATCCTTGAATTAATTCAAAACTCAATTTGATGACAACTTAAAAAGGGTTTCTGTCCTATACATAAACGGAGGACAAAATGATTGCAGGAAGACATCTGATTGATTTAGGAACTGACCTGATATCTCTTTGAAAAAAATAAGCTTGGAAGAATTTAGAAGTTGCAATTCAATATGAAGTCTGACATGTGAAGTCATTCCACAAAGCCTAAAGTCAGATTACAATGATGATGGAGGTCAAATATGAGGTTAGAGCCTGAAATATGAGGTATGAATTTTTGTTCTCAAAAGAAGCTCTATTAAGACTAGGTATAGGTCTAGCGTAACCTGTATGAAAGATTAGATATTTTGAAGTCCTAACAATGCATATTGTATCAGTAAGAAATCTTTAAAGAATTATAATGAAGTTCCTTCGCTCTATTAAGATAATCTTCAACGAAATATTGCTAGTATGCAACATGAAAGTTGTCATATTATGACAACATTTCAAGTCGTCGCTGCACCAGAGAATGTGACCCACACTTCCTTTCCTCACCACACAAAAGGAATGTTCAGAAATCATACCCAGGGAAATATATTCTAATTCGTTCCCTGACAAATGATGCCAGAAGATGTTGTCGCTCCTAGAGACAACCCCCGTGTTGAGGAGAAGGGTCAGTGCTTAGGACATCTTAGAGTCTCTTGAAGATTAATCATTGTTGCTCAAGAGTTAAACGTAAAATGATTAAAATTTGGTTCAAAAATCCTACTCAGACACCAACCGCGTTACATACCTTGACAGTGTTTTGTTCCAAAGAATTAAAGCTCAACCATGGTGGCCGACACAAAGATAGTGAAGTTTCTTCAACTGTTGTAGTATAGGTGAGCGAAGAGATAAAGAAAGAAATCTGGTGCAGAGAGCTAGGGATAGAATCTTGTGCACTAAACTTTAGTAGATTTATGTATAAACAAAGGAAACAGAATTAGAAACCCTGGAGTGCATTTTAAGGTTTTCAATCTCACATTTACAGGTATCATTTTCCATAGCATGACATAGATAAATCTGACATACAAGATTGATTTCTAGCCGCTATAGTTACGTGATTTCTAAGAGAAAAGAAACACATATGAAAATGATAAACAAAGACATGAACACATACTTCACATATCAATACTTGGAATCACCAAAAGCTTCTTCATTAATCTTCCATAACAACATACATGTTATAAAGCCTCACGACTTGCAAAACTTGCAAAATATTGCAGCCTCTAGAATATAAAATCGAACCCTTACAAATGAATTCCTCCTCTCTTTTATAGGGAGAGTCCTAACAAAAACCGTTACCAAAATATTTTGTAGTGTGACAATTGTCTAAACTAATTAGCTGCGTGAGCATGCCAAAGGCCTAGTTGTTCTAATTATTACATAACAAACTTGATTCTTTCTTGAAAATAAAAAATTTACACAATTGCCAAAATGGCAGAGATATGTTATGATTCCAAATTACAAAAGATCTTTACTGCTGGCTTGATTGATCCTTCGAAGTGTACCCATGATCCACTATCCATCTTTCCCATCATTTTTTAATGTTAATAAGTATCGCCAACTCGGGAGGGGAACAAGGCTTGAATTGTGTTTGGCTAGTGAAGATAGCATCTCGCAATGGTGGCAACATATGAGTGGAGATGTTGGTAAGTGATTTCACAATCAACCAATTAATGTGGGGTTTGACTAGAAAATGCCAATTGGCTTCGAGATCAACTTTGCTCAATTGGTTAACCCTCTCTGTGAACTCGGCCCCCTGTTCAAGCCAATTCCTAAGCAAGCTCTCCACATCTAGCAAGGAATCTTTTGGGCAACTAGAGATGAGATCCAATTCAAGTAAGGAATCATTAATGGATTCAACCAGGGCATTTGACATCTCATGAGCATCATTGATCAGCGTTTTAACCGAACGTATCCTGGCTTTCTATCTCTTAAGGATGACTGATTTATGCATTGCATCGATTTTAGGAAAGTCAAATTTTCTCCCCTCTGTGCTTTCTCTCCATTCTAACATTTCATTAAGGTCCTTCTTGGCTTCATCAAGACATGAAATCAATTCCACCAACTCATCAGTGAGGGAATTTCCTAATTTGCATTGTTCCTAAATTAAATTCAAATTCTCACAGAACAATTGTTGTTCCTTCCATAGTCGTACATTCAAGTCATGGGCCTCCTGCTTGAAATCCTTCAGCTGAAGGGTCCCCCCCTCTAATTGTTTTATCTTTTGCTAGGATTCTCGAAGTTGTTTGTCTTTAACCTTAATCTCCTCTACATGTTGAATTTGAAGGGAATTGAATAGTTTTTGTAGCTCTGCCAATGCAATCTCCTTTTGATCTAGTTGAGATTGCCACCATGACCAACTGTTTGATATGCAACTTCCCTGCATAGCAACTTCTTTGGAACATCAAGTGGTAAGATGTGTGGGGGTGCATGGCTGCCCAAGACTCTGAGATAGGTGAATGACTCTTCACCAAACCAGTTCCCAATCCTCTTAAGGTCTTCCATAGCTTCCAAAATTAGGGTTTCCCATGTAGTGCCACACCTAAAACTAGTTGTCAATAGAGGAGATCCCACGGGACTAGGATACAAGATTAACCCCAAAGTTGAGGCAAGGGGACAAGAGTACAATCCAAGCCCCTTCTTTCCATTGAAACCCCCCACTAATCCATGTCCAAATGCGCCCAAGAAAAGCAAACATAAACACCCAATTACATAATGAAAAGTCATACCTTCGAGGTTGGAAGGCCCACCTTCAAACATATGATCATAACAGTGAGCCAGGGCATGCAATGGTTGGCTCAAGAGGCGAAGAATGGTGGCACATCGAGCTATCAGATTGCTGCAAGGGTCTGCTGGCTGCAAGTTGAAGACAAATCAAGAAGAAAAATTCTCCTAATAGGGGTCACCCACTGGTGGTGGGTAACAAGTTCCATATAGCTATCTCAGCACATGCTTAGCAGCAATCCAGTGTGCATGTAGTGGCTCCACCATAAATTGACTTAAAGTGTTAACAACAAAACATATGTGTGGTCTAGTGTTCACTAAGAACATTAGTTCCCCAATCAACTATCGATACTCAGAAGGATTTGCCAAATCGAGTCCTGCAACTTCACCACATAACTTCTTAAAATTTATCTCTATCGATGTTTCCATGGACTTGCATTCTACCAATCCAAATATTTCCAACAACTTGACAATATATTTCCCTTGAGAAAGGAAAATCTCACCAGATCTTTGCCACACCTCTAAGCCCAGGAAGTAGTGCATCAAGCCAAAGTTTTTCATCTCAAACTCAGAGGCCAGCTTCCTCTTAAACTCGAGAATAAGAGGCTCTCCACTTGTAAAGAATAAATCATCAACATATAATACCAAAAAATCAAGGGCATACCTTGGACAACTTTGAGGTAGAGATTTGGATCAACATTGCTTCTTGTAAATCCAAGCTTCATTAGCTATTAATGCGGGCATACTAAGCCCTAGGGGCTTGCTTCAATCGATAGAGGGATTTCTTCAACTTGCACAAATTGTAGGAATTTACAGGGTAACTTCCTCAGACAGAACACCAGAAGGACACCGCTCACAAACAGATCACAGATCAATGCACCAGTATTTTGACGTGGTTAAAACCCTCAGAGAGGGAAACAGTCCACGGCCTGCGCCAAGGTGGCTACTACAGGCAATTTATTAATAAAAGAATGAAAATTTACATAAGCTTCTCTCATGCACGGTTAACCTACAAATGACCCTCCATGTGCTTTAAATAGAATTCATGGACCAATCGGGTGTCAAGCCACGGATCAAGTGTCGGTAATACCGAGGAGAGAATGAACCGTCGGATCACTACATATCGTGACCGTCGGATTGGTAAGTTACAAAATGTACAACGGTAAAGAAACACACTTTACCTAACTCTATACCTAACTCTATACTAGACCAAGTTGAACTTAACTATTTCCTATGTGTCGGAATATCCTAACATCCCCCCTTAAGAACAACTTGGGATAGGATTGAAGGATTTACAAATATGACACAATAGGAGAAGGAAGGAGGCACTAGAGCCTATCCCCCCTTAGTGACAACTTCTGAACTCCAAGCATATATCGAAGTTTAGTGAACTTCGCCTCTGTGAGAGCCTTTGTGAAGATGTCTGCAACCTGATCATCTGTTGAACAATATTGCACTTCAAGAACATGGTCATGAATGAGCTTTCTGATGAAGTGCATGTGAAGTTCAATGTGTTTGCTGCGCTGATGCTGAACTGGATCTTTGCAAAGCTGAATGGCACTTTGATTATCACACCAAAGTGTAGTCGGATGCTGCTGCTCAAAGCCAAATTCTGATAGGATCTGACGAAGCCACAAGGCTTCCTTACTAGCTTCCACGGCACCACGATACTCTGCTTCTGCTGACGAAAGAGAAATGGCAGCCTGTTTCTTACAAGCCCATGTAATAGGTCCCGAACCAAGAGTGAAGACATAACCAACAGTAGACTTCCAATCATCAGGGTCACCAGCCCAATCAGAATCAGTGAAACCAACTAATAGAGGAGCGCTTTGGCACTGTAATGAATCCCAAACTGTACTGTACCTCGAACATAACGAAGTATTCTTTTAGCTACTTTCCAATGAATTTCACGGGGGTTTTGCATAAAACGAGCAACAAGGCCAACAGCAAAGGAAAGGTCAGGACGAGTATGGGTTAAATACAAGAGTTTTCCTACAAGTTGACGGTATAAGGTAGCATCAACTTCAGGAGAAGTACAAGAGACTGAAAGTTTGACTCCAGACTGAAAGGGAGAAGGAGCTGGCTTACAATCTTCCATGTGAAAATGACGAAGAATATCACAAGCATACTTGGACTGGGAAAGGGAAATACCCTCCTTGGATTGCAAGACTTGAAGACCGAGAAAATAGTGTAAGTGTCCTAAGTCTGTCATTTCAAATTTCTTTTTAAGGCTGGACTTCACATGGTTTATAAGGTTGGGATCACTACCAGTAAGAATAAGATCATCAACATAAAGAACAAGGATGATAAGAGAGTTGCCCACTTTCTTGGTGTAGACAGTATTGTCAGAATAACACCTAGAAAAGCCAGATTCTAAAAGAAAGCTATCCATTTTGGCATACCAAGCCCGAGGAGCTTGCTTGAGACCATAAAGAGATTTCTTAAGTCGACATACAAGGCTGGAGTCTGTTTGGATGAAGCCAATGGGTTGTTCCATATAGATTTCTTCATGCAAGTCCCCATGCAAGAAGCAGATTTAACATCCATCTGATGGACTTCCCATTTTAAAGAGGCAGCAAGGGAAAGAACAAGGCGGATAGAGTTCATTTTGGCAACAGGGGAGAAGGTTTCAGTGTAGTCAATGCCTTCAACTTGTGAAAAGCCCTTAGCAACAAGACAAGCTTTATGTTTATCAACCTTCCCATCTGGTCCATGCTTTGTTCTGTAAACCCATTTACATCTAACAAGTTTGCGTCCCTTTGGTAGAGGAACAAGATCCCATGTATCATTTGCCAACAATGAATGATATTCTTCATTCATAGCTACTTCCCAATGTGGATGGCCTGAAGCTTCTGCAAAAGTGTCAGGATCATGATTTACTGGAGCTTGAGCCAGTAAAGAAGAGGCTCTTTCAAACTGAGAACGTGTACGTCGCTGATCTGTAGGATCACCGGCAAGATCACCTGCTGCATCCCGAGTAGCACGGACCCATCTTGAAAGTTGAGGATCCTGAGAAGGTGGTGGAGGATTATCATCCTCACTTTCATCATCTGAAGAAGAAATGTTTTCAAAAGTAGAAGAGATAGGAAAAGGTGGCACATCCGCCGAACTAGGCTCGGAGGCCGATTTATTTTCATCAAATTTTACATCTCTTCTAATGATAACATTTTTGGACTTAAATGGAATAAGTCTATAACCTTTACATCTTCAGAATATCCAACAAAAGTACATTTCTCACTCTTAGGTTCTAAAGCTTTATGCTTTTCATCTGGAATATGGGCCCATGCTTCACTTCCAAAAATAAGAAAGTGACTTACATCTGGTTTAATGGAACTCCAAGCTTCTTCTGGAGTGATATTCTTTAGAACCTTAGTAGGAGTGCGATTTATTATATATTTTGCACAATTAATTGCTTCGGCCCAAAAACTAAGACTGAGTCCTTTAGATTGCAGCATACAATTAGCCATTTCCTTTAAGGTGCGATTTTTCCTTTCAGCTACACCATTTTGTTGTGGAGTGTATGGAACAGTATGTTGCATTTGAATTCCATTTTCGGTGCAAAAGTTGATGAATGTGTTTTTAACATATTCTCCACCATTATCAGTTCTTAGCTTAAGAATTTGATGTCCAGATTGTTTTTCAACAAAGGCTTTGAAGGCCAAAAATGTGTTAAATACTTCGCTCTTGAGTTTTAAGAAGTATACCCAAGTGCGTCTGGAGAAATCATCAATGAAAGTTAAGAAATAATTGCAGCCAGAGAATGAAGCAACAGGAAGTGGACCACATAAATCACTGTGCACAAGCTGTAAAGGGGCTGAGGCGTGCCAAGAGGCACGTTTTTCAAAACTGTCCCGATGATGTTTTCCGAGTACACATCCGGAACAAACACCATCTCTGCAAGATACCATAGGAAGACCTGTCACCATATTTTCTTTACATAGATGCTGAAGGGAGCGATAGTTTAAGTGACCAAATCGCTCATGCCAAAGTTTGCTCACTTCATCATTATGAGCAACAAATACTGAGGGAAGATTTGATGACCCAAAGTTGTGAAACTTATACAACCTTGTGGAATCATCAGCAATACCAGTAGCTAGAATCTGTTTAGGATCTCTTAGATCCTTGATTACAACATCATGAGGTGAAAATTCAACAATTTTACCTTCACCTGAATGAGTTATCTGATATACAGATAGAAGGTTGCTGGATAAGGTTGGAACACATAATACATCATTAAACTGACCATTGTCTAGATGAACAGTTCCAGTTCCTACAACATTAAGAGATCTATCATCACCAACATATATATTTTTGGTGTTACAATCATGTAAAGAAGAAAACATGGCTTTGTTTTTGGCCATGTGATAAGAGGCTCCAGAATCAATGAGCCACTCATGAGAATGAGAAGAAGAAGATACATTTAATGCATAACCAGACTGAGATGATTGACAACGACATGCAGAAAGTGCCATTCCTGAAGATGAAGTTGAAGTTGAAGTAGAAGAATGCTCCACATGGATGTTATGTTTCTTCATTGCGGCTTCCAAGGCTTCCATCTTCTTAAAGCATTTAGATTCTAAGTGGCCATCTCGATTACAAAAGTTACAATGTCTATCAGTCTTCTTCCATTTGTTTTTATTGGTCTTATCATTTTGCTGAAATGATCTTTCATTTGAGACTGAGTTTGCTTAGGACCCTTGTTTGGTTTAGGACCATTCTTTTTGGGATATGACTTCTTAGGATTCTTTAAATTTGGTTGCTGCTGGGCGGCTAACGATTTCTTGGAAGAGTTTCCAAGATGAAGAAGACCAAGATGTAAGAGTTTTTCTTGTTCTCTTATTAAAGAATCACAAAAAGAGTCAAAGGAAGGGGCCTTGTAGTCTTTTCCTTGACAAATGAAAGCTTCCCTTGTAGAATGGAAGGTGGAAACAAATACAGAGTAGGCTGGTCCCAACTTAGTAAGGATGGAATAAATAAGGTTACTATCTTCTTTCTTAATCTTAACACCTTTCAAGAGATATCTAAGGGTCTTGAATTTGGACAAGAAATCTTCAATGCAAGAAAAATTATTAGGATCCAATGTAAGCAACTCATTTTCAAGTTGATGGCTCTAATTTCATTTTTAATCCCAAAAACTTTAGTGATTTGGTCCAATGCTTCATGAGGAGTATCAAGTTCTGCAATATGGAATCTAAGATCAGGAGAAATAGACATCCCTATCAAACCACGTGCTTGATCTTGTCTATTTTCCCATTTTGCAACCTTGTCTTCATCTTTTGGTTTCTTCTCTTGGCCCGTGGCTATTCTGTAGAGACCTTTACTTCTAAGTAAATCTTCCATGTAGGATACCCATTGGAAGTAGTTAGTGCTGTCAAGAATGACTTGGCATGGACTTTCCATTTTAAAAAAAAACTGAAGCTGAAGATGCTGAAAGTAAGTGTTCCAATGGATAAATCTCGAAAAATTAGGCTGTTTAAAAAAAAACGGCTCTGAAAAGGCTTCCGGATGAAGAAGTTATGGCTTTTTGAAAAAAAATTGTTAAAGTTGCCGGCAAAGTGCGCGAATGTGCGGGAATGAAAAAAAACGCCCCCA
>APFE030581545.1:170254-204867 GCA_000404065.3 Pinus taeda
ATTGTAAGTTACAAAATGTACAACGGTAAAGAAACACACTTTACCTAACTCTATACTTAACTCTATACTAGACCAAGTTGAACTTAACTATTCCTATGTGTCGGAATATCCTAACACAAATGAGTCTTCCTGTCATGTTCCTCAAAGCCTTATGGCTGCTCCACATATACCTCTTCCATGAGTATGCCATGTAAAAATGTGGTCTTCACATCCATTTAATGAAGTGTCTATCCCTGGACAATAGCAAGAGCAACGATAGATTGGATGGTAGTATATCGAGCAATCGGTGCAAAAATCTCATCATAGCCCTTTCCCTCTTTCTAGGAGAAACCTCTAGCCACAAATCTCACTTTGTACTTCTCGATACTTCCATCTACAACATGCTTAATTTTGTATATCCATTTAGTAGTCACGATAGACTTCCCATTGGGTCTCAAAATCACTTCCCACACAACATTTGTAACAGTCCCACCCAAGGGTCTCGTATGAGCCACATTGTAAATCTGATGTAAATATTATGCAGTGTTGAAATCAAAGAAAAATGGGACTGAGTCTATGGGACACGGATTCCAAAGCTGAGGGAGGAAAATTGTTGCTTGGGATGTGAAGGTTTTTGTGCAAAGAAGAAACCTGAGTTTGACGACAACCATCAAAGGTCGGGTGGTGCGAGAAGTTAATGAACTGGTTCCTACAATTAAATGAGCTGAGAAAAGTACTCACATCCATGCTTGCTTGAGGAAGCACAACAAGCAAGAGGGTAGGAACTGGTCCTGCAATTAAATGCGCTGAGAAAAGTACTGAGGCCCATGCTTTCTTGAGGAAGAAGAACAAGCAAGAGGGCAGAAATTTATGAAGGTGGCCATTAAAGGAAGCCATTCGAACCAGAGGAAGAATGAGAAGGGAGAGACTTCGACCCTTGAGGAGGAGACCCATTCGAATTCTCGTGGTAAGGGCAGAGACCCTACGTTGGAGGCAAACCAAGAAGAGGCTGAAATTGGGCCTCCAGCAGAAGCTTTCAACAAGCAACTTGAAGAGAAGAGAAAAGAAGGGGAAGGGTTATCTGTCCCTGGAGGCTTGGTTTGAGTGTTATTCTCTGGAGCCCTATAATAGCTTAGGGTCCCTAGAGGCTGTGGGTTGAGATGGGATCCCTGGAGCCCAGTAACAGCTTGGTTCCCTTGAGGTTGTGAGTTGAGATTGAGGTCTCTGGAGAACTGCAACAACTTGGGTCCCTGGAGGCTGTGGGTTGGGATGGAATCTATGGAGCCCTATAACAGCTTGGGTCCCTTGGAGGTTGTGGGTTGAGATAGCTACTCTGGAGCCCTATAACAGCTTGGGTCCCTTGGAGGTTGTTGGTTGAGATAGCTACTCTGGAGCCCTGCAACAGCTTGGGAAGTGGCCTTCCTGACGCAAAAGAAGTGAAGGACTGGAGCAAAGATAGTTGAATAGTGCCTTTTTATCACGATGGATTTTGGACTCCCCAAGAGTGGGTGAATCATTGTGAATGCACTTGCTGTGAGGTGGGGCACCTTTGGACTCCCTGTCCTAGCAAAGGAAGAATCCATTAGCTAATGGGATTGAGGAAGAGGTCCTCTGGAGTCCCTGAGTAAGTTGGCAGTTTGTGCGCAGTTTCAAAAGCGAGCATTCCCCATCTAACTCTGGAATCTGCCTTGGGGGTGAAAACTGCAAGTGAAAGTGGTTGTAGTTGTCTATGGTTGGGTGGAGATCCTAGTCCCAGACTCAGTTGCCCTGCAAGCTTAAAGATGAGTAATTTGTGCATGCTTGTTTACTTCCATTAATGAATTGCATTGCATTATTGATGGTTTTGTATTAAGCACTGTGTTCTGTGCCATTATTACTCGCAAATCATGAGGACTCATAAATAAACTTAAAAAGAGTGGTGGGTTTGGAGATCCTTTTTATCGATATAAAGAATGCATGGGAGAGCCCTGCGTAGCACGGCCTGCAATTGCTTGCATCCATTATTTTTCGAGTTACAAGCCGTTGTGCCATAAGGCAAGCTTGTTTTCAATGTAGTGGAGGATTACCCCTAGGCTAGAGCACCCAGAAGCCTTGCCTACATGGCCTTCTTGTCGCACAGAATGTCTAGGCACCACGACAACGACTTAGATCGGGGGCTATCACCATGATCCCCAATCTCTCTGTTTAAGCTATCTTCCTGATCCCCAATCTCTCTGTTTAAGAAGAACTAGTTGGCAACCAACCAGTTCAAGAGACACAATGAAGCAACCAAGTACTTGATTAAGATTTAGTGAGACTTCTAGGATTTGATTAGATTTTAAACGATTGATACCAGTGCCTTACAAAGTCAACGATCTTGCTAGGGAAATTGAGACCAAGTAATCGATTAGCAACTGCTACTTAGATGAATGACTATCTTATATGAAATGCAGATTCTAAAGCTAATGTGAGATGCAAGAATCTTGGTTAATTTTAGTTAAATGCCTATTTGAATTTGAATCCTTCGATCCTTTCTGTGTTGAGCCCAATTTCGTAGTAATTGGCAGAGAGAAGATAAGGTGAAGCACACTAAGGTGTGATTAATGATACCTCTCCTAAAAATCTAACATACCCGGTGCCTGCAGCGCTGCAGAGAGTTGTGGCTTTGACGATTGCAAGGTCACACTTCTAAGTACTATTAAAAGCACACTTCTCGAGCAAAGATGGATGGATACCTATCTCTCTATCGACCAAGCTTATGCTTGGAAGTAAATTTTATTTATGCAAAGCTAATTTATATGTGAATGCACTAGATGATGAGATGAAGTTAGACTCGAGGATTAGAAACACTTGTGTCGCAAAAGCCCTCAATTACCAAAATAAAATGCTCGCTTTATTGGATGAAGACTTAAAAAATAAACCCTTGGAAAAATCACAATTTAACCACAAGCTTATTTCAAATCTTCTTGATACAATTATAGCTTAAAGAGAACAAAAACTTCTTTGCAATTTAATATCAATGTCAACAAATGTTCAAAAAATACTCAGCTTAAATTTATTACAATTCCACGACAGAGTACTTTAACAATTACTTGAAAATATTCGTGAAATGTTTAACATGTAACAAGTATCAAATAATTCAAGCAATGAAGATCAATTTCAATAGATGCAAAATATTCTAGCAATTATATTTTTAAATATCTAAATCCTTTAAAAAACCATGAAATTTAAATGCTAATCAATTCACAATTCTAGAATTAAAATGATTTATGCTTAGTGACCCAAATCTAGGAAAATTTACCACTTTTCTATAGTCAATCCTTAGATAAAAAATTTAAGTATTTTGACTATGGAGAAGTTAAATTGCTTAATACCACAAAAGTTTTCTTTAGGATTTTACCCTTAACACACAGAAAGAAAACCAAGAAGGAACTATAGATTAATAATTTAATTAGTCCTTAGGAGAAATTTTTCGATGTACTAAGTTTTATGAAGCAAGACTAATGCGGTAAACGATCAATTAAGATTTTTTTTAAGTGACCAAAACAAAACAAAAGGATTTAATAACTTTTAAATTTTTCAAATGGGCCAAAGGCCACATAAAAAAATTTAAAATATTTTAATGCGAAAAGTTACTTTTGATTTAAACTTTTTACAAAGTCCCAAAGTCACATGAAAAATAAAAATGGAAATGAAGTCCTTTTTTATTTTTTAGCTTTATTTTTAGGTTTTTAGGGTTTTGGATTTATATTTATTTAATTTTTCTTATTTTTTAAGCAAAGTTGAAATCAAAATAAAAACAAATTAATTCAAAAAAAAAAGAAAAATTCAAAACTAAAATCAAAACTAAAAATCATAAATCGAAAATACATAAAACCTAATCTATCCTATCTAACCCCACCAACACACAAACAAAGACAAAAAGAGAAAACGAAAATTGAAATGTATGAATGCAGGTTCGACGGCAGGAGAGAAGCTCGATGGTGGAGCAATGAGGGTTATGTAGGTTTAGGTGGTAGCATGAAAGAGCTCGACAGCAACGGATAGTAATGAGGAGCGATGGTAACAAGGAGGTTCGAAGAGGCAGCGGCAAAGGAGAAGAACACGCGGAGAGAGGAAGGGATTAAGAGTTATGAGGTGTGGATCTGTTGCAAGTGATGTAGGTTGATGGAATGGACGCAGATGGGAGGCTTCGAGGGGAGTGCACGAAGCAGAGCCGCGGCAAGAGAAGGAGTTGTGGATCAGAGAAATGAAGGCAGAGAAATGGATGGAGTTGTGGGCAGCGTTTGAGGGGTGAGAGAAGAAAATCACAAGAAAAGGGAGCATGATGATAGCACGCAGGTTTGAGAGCAGCAACCGCTATGCGGCCTTCTTTAAAAATTTTGAAATTTTTTGCAAGAAACGAAAAAACACAGATAGCGACTCTAGGCAGCCAATAGTAACCTCAAGAAACCTAAAGCAAACCCAGAAAAATCGAACTCTACATCAATATATTTTTATGGTTCAGATTTATCAGTGAAACCCCTGTAAAATTATCTACAGATTTAAAAAAATTCCGAACCCTTGGACTGGAAAAACAGTGCTCTGCAAAAATGGTTTTGAGGCCAGATTTTACCCTTTAGGGCCTACATCTGGCTTCAAATCAAACTTCACCTTCAGATCTACAACCTGTATCTGAACATAAAAACACACAGAACCCAAATATGCAAAAATAAATAAAACACCAGAAACCCAAGTCGAAAAACCCAAACAAAATTATAGATCTATGGACAAGAATGGTAGATCTCTCAGATCTGAGGAGTATGAGTCTAACTCCGCTCCCAGATCTGATAATCTAAAGCTCTCAAAAGCCAAATAATCAACTTCGCACATAGAAAATTAAATTTTTAAATTTTAAAGGAAGTGCTTAGCTCAAAACTCTTTATGATCACCAATAAAAATATTGTGATAAGCCCAGGATCAAATAAAGTTGGGCTCTTCAAAAAACATGGATCAGGAGTTGGCTGGTCCAACTGAAAACTTCCCCTAACACCCGAGGATCTAAAAAAAATCAAGACTTTCTTGCAAAACTCAATTCAACCATCAAAATAGAGTGAGAAAATAATAATAAAATTCAGATAAATAGAGATATCTGCTATTACATTCAAAATTTAAATTATCAGTTAAACCCCAACGACTAAGCAAGATACTTGTACTCAAATCACTCTTCAAAAGCTATTATCAATGGCTAAAAAAATTTATGCATGAAAAACTGTAATGTTCCTAAATAGGAATTTAAGTGATAAACCAATTAAACAAACAGTGCAACAGTGGAAAATTAAAAACATTTAGCGAACACCCATGAAACACTGTAACATTGGAACTGCTGAGCCATATATTATGAAATATGACAGCATGAGTACAATATATAAATGGAGTAACGCACTTGGGCTTGTCTCAAGGACAAGCTGGACCAAACCCAAGTGGTAAAATAGCTGGAAAGATGGTTGTCCAGTTGTTGCTCTACTATGCTTTCCGTCATCCTAGTAAACTGTTGATCTGCAAACTTCGGCCTGCTGGAAAGCGCCCAAAAACTACCTACAAAATTCTGCGCTTTTAGCCTTAGACTCCTTGGACAAAATCCAAAAAACCCAGAAGGGAATTTCTATGATTTTGACTTTGGATTTTCAACCTCTTGGGAACTGCTCTCCGACTACATTTGCTGATTTTGGGTCTGCTGGAAAGTGCCCAAAAACCACCCAGAAAATTCTGCCCTTTTAGCCTTAGACTCCTTGGACAAAACATAGAAAAACCCAAAAGGGAATTTCTCTGATTTTGACTTTGGATTTTCAACTTCTTGGGAGCTGCTCTCTAGCGACATTTGCTGACTTTCGGCCTGCTAGAAAGTGCCCAAAAACTACCCAGAAAATTCTTTCCTTCTAGCCTTAGACTCCTTGGACAAAACCCAGAAAAACCCAGAAGGGAATTTCTCTGATTTTGACTTTAGATTTTCCGCCTCTTGGGAGCTGCTCTCCTGCTACTACTGCTAAATTCGCTTTGCAGGAAACAACCTGCAAATCCACCTGGAAACACCCCTCGAATGCTGCTTTCCCCCGTACTATCTGATCCCTTGCTTCCCGGACGGTCCTTGGCCCTGATGGCTGCTCAATCAAGCCCCACGAATTTGCTGTTGGAGGTCACTACACAGTCTCTCTGCCCAGAAATGGCTAGCTGCAAAACATTGATACAATACCCTCAGTCCTCCACCTTCCTTGCTCCCGAAAACTCCCAACAAGTGAGGGGCCTCTTGGCTCGCTAAATCAACCTTTGTGTATTTCTGGCTGCCTAGAAAACACACAATCCCTTCCTCTGCGTGGCTGGTTGAGCTATGAATCGCTGCTGGAAACCCCTGCAATCTTTGTGGAACAGCCTCCCTAGGGCGGGCA
This sequence comes from Pinus taeda, assembly GCA_000404065.3. Lineage (NCBI taxonomy): Eukaryota > Viridiplantae > Streptophyta > Pinopsida > Pinales > Pinaceae > Pinus > Pinus taeda. Next base: position 176,638 of record APFE030581545.1, read on the forward strand.
CAAATGGTCCCCCGCAGTAGAGGTTGACTCTTCCTTGCGGAAGACTCGTGGCTAAACAGCGGGTAGACTCGCTAAGCAGCAGAGCGTACAAGAGTGAGTTTATTTGTCAAATATTCAGAATGGAAACAAAATGAGAGTTTATCTCTCTTTATAACTCCTTGGGCCCCCTTAGCCTTATGTGGGCCCCTCCATCCACCCATTCGATTTTCCCTCCAAGCATATCGAATGGCTAATTCAAACTCCTATGTGGGTGGCCTCCACATTCCACTAGCAGCTAAATAAAGTCGATTTGGCCCCTAAGTCCCAAAGTCAAAAGTGTGGGGCCCTCTTCCTTAGTCAAAAATGTGCAAAATTGTGTAGCAGTGCCCTGTTACTAATGTGTTTGAGAAGAGACATGAAAAAAACGACACATCTTACAATATTTCCATTAACAGTAACACCGGCGAAGATTAACCCCAAAATCTTTCTTTATTATTCAAAAATATTACACGAGAGCTTTTCGCTTAGCACACGACTCAAAGATCAGATGGATCAACTGACAAATGACTTCCTATTTAAAGATAAATCCTCCAATGGCTAGTTCAAGTGATCATCGTCAAAGCAATCTCGACCGTTGATGAGGATTAAAAAAAAATTAATCTCATCAGTTCAAATATTAAATTCTTGAATAAATTTGAACTTTTCAATTAAATGCATTTTAATCAACTCAAAAATAAAAATTTTGAGTTAATTTCCTCAAAAATTTGACTTTAACTTAACCCCCAGAGACCAAAGGGTTAAAATTTAGCAAAATAGTTAATTTACCTTAGTCCAGGGACCTTTTAAATTTTGATTTTTAAGGACCGATGAATTTTGTCTTTAGAGAATTTAAATTTATCTAGGACCTATAATTAATTAAATTTCTGGCTTAGGATTTTAATTAATTTTTGTCCAGAAAAATTAATTAATTAAGTTATTAACCTATGAGGGGATAAATTATTTTTTCCAACCCTCAAGACACTTTACATTATAATTTTCATATTTTTTACATCATAAAGGGGAAAACCCATCTAAAATAGACCCTCACAGACTACCCATTTCTGCAACACAAATATAATCCAGCAAACCAAGCAATTTGTAATAAAGTAACCTAACCAAATAGTTAAGATTATTCCCAAATCACTTTTACATAGACTTGATCTATAACACTAGGACTCGCCTAAGATCCCAGTGACAAGATACATTCCGGCTTTGGGGTGAGACTAAAGGAAAACTCTGCTGATCATCCGAGAATGGATCGGTGAGACAAAAAACCTCCCAGAATGTAGGTCATCACCAGAAAAGTAGGTTTACCTACGCAATTACATACATGTCACAGATCTACTGAGATTATTTACATCATATACATGCAAAATGGGTTTACATTATAACATGATGATCAGGCTGATGATAATCGTTGGACGGCACAGACACATCGATCAGGCGCTATCCCTTTTGTGAAAAAAGGGGGTGTACTACTATGGGTCGTTGACACATAGTGGTCAACAGGCCTCCAACCTTGCAGTTGCAACAACCTCCATTTCTGCCACAAGGACATTGGCGGTGAGGACTACATGTCCCTACGAGTAGCCAAATGCCCAGGAAATCGATGAGTGGGGTCAAGAAGCTGCTTGCAGACTCTGCATGGACTCTAGAACTATTGGCGTGTAGCAAGAGAGGTGGCAGCCTCTCGGAAGCTCATGCCGAGCCTCTGGTAGGTAATGGATGTCAGAGTGCCTATGTCACCATATGATGAGTTCCCTACCTAAAGGCAGGGAAGGCTCACAAGATGGGAACCCATTAATGAAGTCATCACCCAAGCTCTGGACGAGTAGGACCAGAGAGCGGACTACTAAACACCTAGTGTCTGCATTAGAGCTTGACGTTGATTGAGAGGTCTTCCAGACCTCTGACGTAGAGCCATAGTCGAACAAATCAACTCGAGGGAAACTGGATAGCAGTCGAGCTTGTCCTTGGGTCGATCGTGAAGATCCCCTTTGGTTCCATCACTTAAGGCAGAGCCGAAAACCCCTAACTGAACAATAACACACTGGTGAGGGAAATGCAAGGGTTGCAGCGCAGAGGAGCGAAGGTCCAACTTTATAGAATAGCCGGATAAGCTTATCCCCTTGTAGGCTTAGAACCCTAGATGTGGAGGCTTCTTATTGACATTCCATATTCCCTTCCAACGTGATTGGTCGAGAGAAGAACCACATGGCTAGAGGAATCTCGGATGAGTTGAATATTGTAAGCTAATTTAACTAAGTCGCCGAGAAGCTTGTCACTTGACGGACCAAGGATCGTCACCAGACGAATCCCATAAAGGAGGCTGATGTCGAAAGTTCTAGGAGGTTGGGATCTCGGGATCTCGTAACCACATGTGAAATGGAATTTAGTTGGAAAGTCGAGATCGGAAGTTTGTCATTTGACAGACCTGAGATCGTTATGCGATGGATCTCGTCATAGAAATGTGATGTTGGAAGTCCTGAAGGTCGGTACCTCAGAACCTCGTAACCCATTGCAAAAGGAACTAGGTTGAAGCACAGGGATGACGCGACAGATGATGTGAGCCCGACAATGTTATTATTGGTGGGCGGGTTAGCCCACAACCCACGTAACCCCGGCAAGTACACCCTGGAATATTTCAATTGAGGCGCAAGTGGTAAGTGTCGAGAAGGAACAGAGCGGGTGGAGCCTGCCCGGTTGTGATAGCCCGGAGGCAATCACCTAATGTGATAAAAAGGGGCGCACATGGTTAAACGTCGAGATATGAGTGTCGGGCCATGTAGGAAAGTATCTGCCAACGGGAATGCACCGGGTCGACCCCACATAACACGTCACCCAAAGGAATGTAAATGGAGGCAAAGTGGAAACGCCGAGAGATGGGCATTGGGCCACGTGGCGGCAGTCCGGAGGCCTCGAGTTGGTAGTCATGTTAGGTCTGGTATCCCGGAAGCAGTTCTCCTGCACTGTTGATCGCGCAGATCGACGACTGGGATTTGTTCTAGGGGCATGCCTCTAAAACCACAAACTGCTTAGGGGTGGTGCTGGAGCCGTTTTCGGAACACGATGGTTTTCGAATAGCAAAGGGAATCGATGGAGAGTAAAGGGTTGGAGGACCTTTCTCTCTCTTCTAGAGGGACACATGGCAGCATTTGAATGGCTCACAGGAGCAAAGGACAGTAGGTGATGCCAGTGTGAGATGGTTGTACAGGGACACGTAACAGGAAAACTCGGTGTTATGGTTGGCCACATGGGCGAAATCCGAGTGACACATGTCACCAGTCACAGGCCGACACGTAGCCCAGGAGACGTCAACGGGACATCATCCTGCTGGCCTAAACCCGGAAGAATTTAACATTGCACCAAAAGGATCGTCAAACTGACTAAGCACCAAGATGACATGGGAGTTGTCAGAGAGCTCACCTCGGCAAGAAGTTGATTGGTTGGTGCGCATAGTGGGTGGACCCACATGACACCCTAGGCCGGTAGGAACTCATTGGCGGAGGTAAGTGGGCACAGTGAAGGAATGCGCCGAATGATGAGGCACTGAGACATGGACGATTGACGGGCAACCGTGTGGCAGGGCTGCGACCAATGAAGGAGAAGACAGGCAGCCCCCATGGGACATGTCGACCTGGCGGTATAACCACGGCAGGCATGTATGGTGCACAAGTTTATTGCGTCGAGACAGAATGCTACGTGATAAGCGTTGACCCTTGATCACTTTGCGTAGAAGAAGAACAGGGCATAAAGAAGTACAAAGAGGTTGGGAGGTTTAGGGCTTAGCCCCGACCTTTGGTCAATTCGTGGAGAACAAGACCACTGTGTCGAACTAGTCACAAAGGAAACTCAGCTTGTGAAGGGCTTAGCAATCTAAGTGTCTATGGGCTTAGTTGGCGGTCACCCGGTGACTCTGGGAAACCGCTAGGATTGATTCCAATGTTGGTAGAAAGCGCCAAACTGAAGACAGTTGCAGTAGGGAGAGGAAAGAAAAAAATTTACACCCCATTCCTTCAATCAAAGAGAAGGGGTTGGGTGCGTTATAGAGTGGTATCAAAGCTATCCAGGTTCAAAACTAGACTGGATGAGCTTTCATCATGAGTAAGTAATGATAACAAAAAAAAGAGAAATGAAATGAAGAAAATTAACTATTTGAGTGTTGAAAGTTAAATTGCTTTCTTGATTACGGGTTGCAGAAAAGAAAGACAAACTAGTATTATTGAAAATTGTCTGAGAACTAAGTTGCACGAAACGCCGAAATGTTTCGGAGTTTCCAAAACGAGTACATTTAGAAACGTCACCTCCCAAAAATGGAAACGTCAGCTGAAACATCATATATGTATCTATAAAAATATATATATAAATAAATAAGTGAATAACACATTATCTTTTCAAGAAAAAAGGGAATAATACCCATAGATGACAATTTTGAAGGAAAAACAAGTCTTTATTAACTCGCGTAGATGATTACATGATGGTTGAGTTTCGGCCAAGTTTTGGCCAAGTTTCAGAGTTTCGGGCATTGGGTACGACCCGAAACATTGGGTTCCTAGAAGTTTCATGCAACATAGTATGAGAATAGGACTATGGTCATGTTGTGCGTTTGATGGTTGTAAATCGTGAATTTGTTGATTATTTTGTCATGTTTAGGTTGCTAGTCTGATAATCATGTTCAAGGCACTGAATGATTGATGCATATGATTTGTAAATGTAATTGACACACTAACATGACTGTTTTGTCACAGCAGAATCTCCATGGTAAAATCTTGATCCCGAGTTTGCATGATTATTTTGAAATGTCTAACAATGTGAGCGATTGAAAACACATCACAAGCAATGTCAAACTAAAGAAGTCATAGTGATGAGGGCCGGAATGGTTGAACACAGTTACGATCAGTCACAACACGGAAGCGATGGGGTCAAAGCTAACGAAGAAGAGAGATCAATTGGCCAAGGGAGAGAGAATCATTCCCTAGACTAGATGGATAACTTGAGAAGTCTAAGGTATGAGGTGAGAAGCTGTAATGTCGATAATGAGGCTCGTAAGAGCCCAAGAAAGGAAAACAAAGATCAATGGAGTTATCTTGCAAAGTCTCTCGAATTGGCAGAGGCAAAGGCAATCTGAGAGGAGGGCAAGTCATAGAGACAGAAAAAGCCTTCAAGAAACAGAAGAAAACACCAACAAAGGAGATGGTGGTAGATCCAAGAAAAGGCACAGGCAAGGAAGTGAGGACAATGTGCCAGGAGGTGGAATTTTGAGCACTCCAAGAGAAGGAACTAGCACGCATGTGCAGTATTCAAGCAAACCCTCTAAACTTGATGCCCAAAGACATTACCATTCTCGCCATCACCATCATTCAACAAGCAAAGAAAGGGAGCATATGCCTGAGGAAATTAAGAAGGTAAAACCACCTACAATTGATGGGGAAATGAAGAAAGCAGAGGATGCAGAAGCATCGCTGCTAGGAATGAAGAATTTTTTTAGAATACATGACTATTTCGAGAATATGAAGGCTAGAGTTGTTGCATACAATCTGAAAAGGAAAGTTGACATGTGGTGGGAAGACTTGAAGAATGTTAGAGCCATCTCTTTGGAGGGGCTGACTTGGGAAGAGTTTGAGAAGCTCTTCAGAGAGCAATACCTGTTTGAACAATACTATGATAGCAAAACAAGGGTTTTATGAACTCAAAATGGGACAGTTACCAGTGATGAGTATGTTACAATATTTTTGGAGCCATTGAGGTATGTGCCATATCTCAAGGATGAGAAGGCAAAGATTCAAAGGTTTATTAGCAGACTACCCATGGCATTTAGAGATAAGATCGAACTGCTAGAATCCCAAACCCTGAAGGATGCCATCAAGAAATTAGGGCACTTCTACGAACAAGCAAAGTGTAGAACTGAAATTAAGAGTAACTGGCATATCAAGAGCAACATTGGATGCAATAAGAATTGGTCCACGAGAAACCTAGGCAGGAGAGAAGTGTAGTACCCAAGTCAAGCACGACAGCTTCAACCAAAGCCTAATGTTGTTGTTAAGAAAAATGCGCAACACCCAGCATCAGTATAGCCAAAATTTGAAGGCCGAGAGCCACTTAAGTGTTGGACTTGTGCTGGAGACCACAGGTGGAGAGGCTGTCCATGATAGTAGAATGTTGCACCAAAGATTTATACCACTCAGGAAGCAAGAAATGGGTGAGGTAGCTCAGAGTATGCCAAGAGTTTATGCAGCAGTGGACAATGACCAAGCAGATCACTAGGCATCTATCATTGAGATGGAAGGTAAGCTACAACAGCAAGTCATTTCTATTTTGATTGGTCCATGTTCCAACTATAGTTATATTAGCCCAGAACTTGTTGAGAAGTGCGAATTGGCCAAGGAATTGCATCGTGAACCTTGGCTAGTTCAATTGGCAACAAGCACAAGGAGAAGAATCATCCATTTGGTAAGGTCATGTGCAATTGAGCTCAGTGGCATGCCAACAACAACCCACTTGAATTTGTTACTATTGGGTGGGTATGACTTGTTATTGGGCATGGATTGGTTGTACTTGCACCCAACCAAGGTAAATTGCTATGAGAAAGCAATAGAATGCTTGGATGAATAAGGAACAAAAAGAGTGTTGCAAGGCAAGAGGAAACCCATATTAGTGAGGTTGATCACTGTTATGCAAACCAAACGCAGCAGCAGGAAACGATGCAAGTTGTTTGCAGTACAAGTTTTCCATAATGAGGAAGTTGGCAGAGAACTAGATGAAAAGGGAACTGAATTACTTCAAAAGTACCTTGTTTTGCAACAGTTTGCAGATGTTTTTCTAGTGGAAGTTCCTGGACTACCTCCTCACAGAGAGATAGATTTCTCTATCAAATTGGTGCTAGGAGCAACACCAGCATCCAAGAATCCATATAGAATGAGCACCCCAGAGTTGGTTGAGCTCAAATTACACCAGAAGGAAATGTTGGACAAGGGTTACATAAGAGCAAGTGTGTCTCCTTGGGGAGCACCCATATTATTTGTAAAGAAGAAAGATGGAACCCTTAGATTGTGCATTGACTATAGACAGCTAAATAAGGTAACCATTAAGAACAAGTACCCATTACCAAGGATCGATTATCTCTTTGACCAACTGAGAGGAGCAATAGTCTTCTTGAAAATCGACTTGAGGTTAGGCTAACATTAAGAAAGAATCAAGGAAGAAGATATTCCTAAAACTGCTTTCAGGACAATATATGGGCACTATGAATTTGTAGTGGTACCTTTCGGGCTTACCAATGCCCTTGCCTCGTTCATGTGCCTGATGAACGGAGTGTTGCGTCCTTACCAAATTTGTCATAGTATTTGTTGATGACATATTAGTTTACTCAAGGACAAAAGAAGAACACGAGAAACATTTGGCTGCAATGTTACAGTTGTTGAGAGAGCACAAGCTCTATGCAAAACTCAACAAGTGTGACTTTTTCCGGTCATAGATACACTACCTAGGGCACGTCATCTCTGATGAAGGCGTACCGGTCGACCCTGAAAAGATCAAATCCATAAGGGAGTGGCCAAAAACTCCAAAGAGCGTGGATGAAGTTAGATCATTCATGTGATTGGCGGGATAATACAAGAGATTTATTCGGAATTTCTCCAAAATTGGTCATCCCATTATAGTGTTGCAAAAGAAAGGGAGAAGATTTGAGTGGACTGCACAATGTTTAGAAATGCTGAGAATCGCAAATCCTAACAAGGATTTCGTGGTGTGCACAAATGCATGTAAAGGACTTAGTAGGGTTCCAATGTAGGAAGGGCAAATAGTCTGCTATGAATCTAGGAAGCTGAATAAGCATGAAGAAAATTAGGTGACACATGGTTTGGAACTGGTTACCATACGTCATTCACTAAAAATGTGGAGGTACTACCTCCTTGGAAGGAAATTCACGCTCATGTCAAACCATAGTGGACTAAAATATTTGTTTGGACAACCAAAGTTGAATGCTAGGCAAGCAACATGGCCAGCCACGCTCAGCGAATTTGATTTTGAGATTAAATACATGAAAGGTAAGGAAAATAAGGTTGTTGATGCCTTGAGCAAAAGATTCTAAGTAAATCACTTGGCGACAGTAAGTTTGTATGCAACAAATCTAGAAGAAAGAATAAAAAAGGTTGGACTGCAAGATGAGAAACACTGGCAAATGAAATAAAAGTTGCAGCAAAGTGGTGAGGATGAAGGATATCACCTCACAAAGGACGACTTAGTCAGGTTCAAAGGAAAATTATATGTGCCTAACAGTGATGAAGTAAAAATGCTAATAATGAAGGAATTCCATGATAAGCCTTATTCAGGCCACCTTGGGTATCAAAAGACCCTCACAGCTATTAAAAAGTGCTATCATTGGCCAAATCTGAAGAAACAAGTGGCAGATTTCGTAGCAAGATGCATAGAATGCCAAGTACGTAAAGGCTAAATGCAAGCATCCGACAAGATTGTTGCAGCCTATCCCCATTCTGGAATGGAAATGGGAGGTAATTTCTATGGATTTCATTACAGGATTGCCCAAAACATTTAAGCAACATGATGCAATCATGGTAGTGGTAGATAAACTTAGTAAAGTAGCTCATTTTGTGGCAGTCAAATCCACCAACTCTGCTAGTGATATAACACAAATCTTCATAAAGGAGACTATGAGGCTACATGGCATTCCCAAGAAGATTGTGTCAGACAGAGACGCTAGATTCACTTCCAGGTTTTGGAAGGAATTGTGTGCAGGATTGGGAACAAAATTAGAATTTAGTACAGCCTATCATCCACAAACAGATGGGAAAACAGAGAGGATCAATTGGATCCTAGAAGACATGTTAAGGATGTAAGTGATGCATCAGCCCAAGAAATGGGAAGAATATCTTCCACTTAAGGAATTTGCATACAATAATGGACACCAAGAGTCCATAAATATGAGCCCCCTTAAGGCATTGTATGGCAGGAGCTACAATACTCCAATTAGCTGGAGTGATCCGGTTAACAGAGTTCATGTAGGACCAGATATGCTGAAGGATATAGAGCACCAAGTCCAGATCATAAAGCAAAATTTGAAAGTGGTACAAGGTAGACAGGAAAGCTATGCAGATAAGCATAGGGTGCACAAAGAGTTCCAAGTTGGAGAACATGTCTACTTGAGAATTCGATCCAAGAAAAGTTTCCTAAGGATGGGGACATGTGCCAAGTTGGCACCACGGTATTGTGGACCCTTTGAAATCCTTGAGAGGATTGGACCAGTAGCATATAGACTAACATTACCTCCATCAATTAGAATTCATGATGTTTTCCATGTTTCTTTACTCAAAAGGTATGTACAGGATTCTAATCATGTGATTGATTGATCTGTGCTACAGGTGGAACTAGAGGGAGAGTTCCAACCAAAGCCAATGTGCATTCTAGACCGAAGGAGTCTCATGCTCCAAAATCGAACCATAGACCAAGTTAAGGTGCAGTGGAAGCACTTTGGGCTAGAGGAGGCCACATGGGAAATGATTGATACCATGAAATTTAATTATCCTTCCTTGTTTGATGATTAAAGTAGGTGTATATAACTGTAAATATTGTATAGCGTTGTGTGTATAAAGCTCTATGAAACCATAGGTGTCTTACCTTCATTTTGGCATTATATATGTGTAAATGAACACCAAGGGCGGCGTTCCCTCAAGGGGGAGGGGACTGTAACAGCGCCACCCAAGGGTCTCGTATGAGCCACATTGTAAATCGGATGTAAATATTAAGCAATGTTGAAATCAAAGAAAAAAGGGACTGAGTCTAAGGGACAAATTCCAGAGCTGAGGGAGGAAAATTGTTGCCTGGGATGTGAAGGTTTCATGTGCAAAGAAGAAACCTAAGTTTGAGGACAACCATTGAAGGTTGGATGGTGCAGGAAGTTAATGAACTAGTTCTTGCAACTAAATGAGTTGAGAAAAGTACTCAAGCTCATGCTTGCTTGAGGAAGCACAACAAGCAAGAGGGCGGGAATTTATGAAGGCGACAGATAACAACAAAGGGTAGCAGTAATTGAGGGGACATAAACGCAGATCAACAAGAAAGAGTTCAAACAACAAAGGAAGCCATTTCAACCAGAGGAAGAATGAAAAGAGAGAGACTTTGACCCATGAGGAGGAGACCCATTCGGATTCTCGTGGCAAGGGCAGAGACCTTATGTTGGAGGCAGACCAAGAAGAGGTTGAGATTGGGCCTCCAGCAGAATCTTTCAGCGAGAAACTTGAAGAGAAGAGAAGAGAAGGGGAAGGGTTCTCTGTCCCTGGAGGTCATGGGTTGAGTGCTAGTCTCTGGAGCCCTGTAACAGCTTAGGGTCCCTAGAGACTGTGGGTTGAGATAGGATCCTTGGAGCCCTCTAACAACTTGGGTCCCTGGAGGTTGTGGGTTAAGACAAAGGTCTTTGGATCCCTACAACAGCTTGGGTCGTTGGAGGCTGTGGGTTGGGATGGAATCTCTGGAGCCCTATAACAGTTGGGGTCCCTTGGAGGTTGTGGGTTGACATAGATACTCTAGAGCTTTGTAACAGCTTGGGAAGAGGCCTTCCTAAAGCAGAAGCAGGGAAGGACTGGAGCAAAGACAGTTGGACAGTGCCATGTTAACACGGTGGATTTTGGACTCCCCAGGAGGGGGTGAATCACTGTAAATGCACTCGGGGTGAGGTGGGGCACCTCTAGACTCGTGTTGGCAAAGGAAGAAGCAAATTGTTGGTGGGATTGAGGAAGAGGTTCTTTGGAGTCCTTGTTTCAGCTAGCAGTTGGTGTGCAATTTCAGAAGCAAGCATTCACCCTCAGACTCTGGCATCTGGCTCAGGGGTGACAGCTGCAAGTGAAAGTGGTTGTAGTCCTCTACTGTTGGGTGGAGAGTCCTAGTCCCAGACTCAATTTCCCTGCAAGATTAAAGATGAGTAATTTGCGCATGTTTGTTTACTTTCTTTAATGAATCACATTGTAGTGTTGATGGTTCTATATTAAGCACTGTGTTTTGTGCCATTGTTACTTGCATCTGTAATGCATCTCTATGGAAACATGTTACTTATGTATATATGTCAAATGTATGATTGTATGTGTGTGGATCTGAAGCAACTGTGAGTGATAATTGCTGATAGTAGGCTCAAAGCACTAGATGGAAGGAAAATGTATATGTACATAACAACCACATAATGCTAAGGCCTAAGCCATAATGTTAAGCTGAGTCTTAATCTGCATGCATGCTTAACAATGCAGGAAGAAGCACATACATAACTTAATAAGAGAAGATCGGATCTCGTCACAGGTCGTGGCGAGAGTCATGAGAACTCAGAAATAAACTTAAAAAGAATGGTGGGTTCGAAGATCCTTTTTATTGATACAAAGAATGCATGGGAGAGCCCCTGCATAAGGATCCGCAATTGCTTACATCCATTATTAGTCAAGTTACAAGCCGTTGTGCCATAAGGCAAGCTTGTTTTCAATGCGGTGGAGGATTACCCCTGGGCTAGAGCGCCCAGAAGCCTTGCCTAAATGGCCTCCAACCTTGCATTTGCAGCAGCCTCCATTCCCGCCAGGACTTTAGCAATGAGGACTACATGTCCCTACGAGTAGCCAAATGCCCAAGAAATCGATTAGTGCAATCAAGGAGCCGCTTGCAGAGTCTGCATAGACTATGGAATTGTTGGCATGTAGCAGGAGTGGTGAGAGCCTCTCAGAAGCTCGTGCCAAGCCTCTGGTATGTGATGGACGCCAGAGCGCCTATGTCTCCATGTGAGGAATTCCCTACTCGAAGGCAAGGAAGGCTCACGTGTTGGGAACTACTTAATGAAGTTATCACTCAAGCTCAGGTGGGGTAGCACTAGGGAGCGCGCTAGTAAACCCCTAGTGTCTGCATCAGAGCTTGGCGTTGATTGAGAGGTTTGCTAGACCTCTGACGTAAAGCCATAGTCGATCAGATTAGCTCGAGGGAAACCGGGTAGCAGTAGAGCTTGTCCTTGGAGCGATCGCAAAGATCCCCTTTTGATCCATAGCTTAAGGCAGACCCAAAAACCCCTAATCGGACCATGGCAGACTAGTGTGGGAAATGGAAGGATCGCGGCGCAGAGGAGCGAAGCTCCAACCTTATATAATTAATAAGGTTATCCCCTTGCAGGTTTAGAACCCTCGATGTGGAGGCTTCTTATTGACGCGCCATATTCCCTTCCAATGTGATTGGTCAGGAGAAGAACCACGTGACTAGAGGAATCTCGGATGAGTTGAATCTCGTAAGCTAATTTAACTAAGTCATCGAGAAGCTTGTCACTTGATGGACCAGGGATTGTCACCAGACAAATCCCGTAATGGAGAATGATGTTGGAACTTCCAGTAGGTCAGGATCTTGGGATCTTGTAACCACGTGAAATGGATTCTAGAATTTAGTTGGAAAGCTGAGAGCAGGAAGTCTGTCATTTGACCGACCCGAGATCGTTATGCGAAACATCTCGTAATGGAATTGTGATGTTGGAAGTCCCGAAGGTCGAAACCTTGGAACCTCGTAACCCATTGCAAAAGGAATTTGGTTGAAGCGCAGGGATGATGTAACCAGTGTTGATAATATCGGTATCGGGAAAATATCGGCGAGGGTCCAGAAAATATCTTATCGGCAATATCGGCGAAAATATCGGCAAAATATCGGCAAATATCGGCAAGCATAAAAAATAATTTTTTTAAATTTTTAAATATAGCCAATATTTTGCCGATATTTTCAAAATATCGCGATATTTTGCCGATATTTTCCGATATTTGCCGATATTTGCCAATATTTTCTGATATTTGCCGATATTTTCAAAACAGAAAATATCGCGATATTTTCTCGGCGATATATCGTTTTGCCGAAAATATCGCGATATTTTCGAATATCGCCGATATTATCAACAGTGGATGTAACAGTTGACGTGAGCCTGACATTGTTGCTATTGGTGGGTAGGTTGGCCCACAAACCACGTAGCATCAACAGGTACACCCCGGAATATTTCAATTGAGGCGCAAGTGGTAAGTGTTGGGAAGGAATAGAGCAGGTGGAGCGCACCTGACTGTGATAGCCCTGAGGCAATCACCTAGCGTGATAAAAAGGGATGCACATGGTTAAATGTTGGGATATGAGTGTCAGGCCATGTAGGAAAGTATGCGTCGATGGGAACGCACTGGGCGGACCCGACATAACACATCACCCCGCCAGGTTCATGCTGGAGGAATGTAAAGGGAGACAAAGTGGAAACAGGGGAGATGGGCATCGGGCCACACAACGACACTCTGGTGGCCTAGAGTTGGTAGTCATGTTAGGTTTAGGGTCCCGGAAGTAGTTCTCCTACACTGTTGATTGCGTAGATCGATGGTTGGGAGTTGTTCCTAGGGCACGCCTCTAAAACCACAAATCGCCTAGGGGTGGTGCCAAAGCCGATTTCGAAACACAATGGTTTTCGAATGACAAAGAGAATCGATGCAAAGTAAAGGGTCAAAGCACCTTTCTCTCTCTTCCAAAGGGACACATGCCAGCTTTTGAATGGCTCGTAGGAGTAGACAACGTTAGGTGACGCTAGCATGACGTGATTGTACTAGGACATGTAGAAGGAAAACTCGGCATTTTGGTTGGCCTCATGGACCAAATCCAACTAACATGTGTGAAAATTCTATTGCTGCAACATCTTATTTACTTTTCCTACTTATTCTTCAATAAGTTATTTATGAAATTCCTTCAATAAACATTAAAATAAATTCTGCTGCAGATATCACACTGTCATATAGAAACAAACACATGTACAAGAATCAACACATTGACATAGATATTTTGGACAACAGTCCCCGGAAAAACCCAATGTGGGAAAATCGGTGCAGCAAGGGAGGATTTTATTATTTAGCAATTCTTTAGTACAACAAGGTGCCAAACTGGCTTACCCATAGAGAGAAAATTTCTCCAGCACTTCTCCTAGTCCTAGCGTCAGCTTAGCTGACCTCTACGTGGCTCCTAGACACTTTGCGTTAGCCCTGGGCCTCTCTACGTCACCCACACAGGCCCTCTAGTGACTACGCAGTCCCTTGCTACCTCTGCATCTGTCTAAAATGCCCCGTGTCTGCCTCTCCTGCCTCAGCACTGGTCTCTAGTGGCTGATCCCGTCTCTCTGTTCCGTACTTGCTGCCTCCTGACTGCTCACCAGACCACTAGTTCCAATTCCTCAACTAACGCCGCTCCAGAAATTGAACTGACTGGTCTCCCTCACTGTGTTCTCCAAGTGACCCTCAAGCCTCCTCTTATATTTTTCTCGTTGATAAATCAACGGCTAAAATTGACTCTGGCTTGATCCATGACTTTTGGACCCTTCTAACACAGTTTATATTAATTCACATTAATATTTTATTTTCTCTAAGTTTAGACTTAGAGACTCCATTAAAAATATTAATTATTTTAATATCTCCCAAATTGTTTAGAATCTGCCCAAACCATTTCTAGGTATTGGAGATCTCACGTGCTTTAGCCTCTCCACCAATTTTCGTGGCTAGAGCATATCCGATGCTACCCCAAATCAATAGTGTCACCAGTCGCAGGCCAACACGTAGCCCAGGAGACGTCAGCGTGACGTGATCCCATTGGCCTAAACACGTAAGAATTTAGCACTACACTGGAAGGATCATCGGGCTGACTAAGTGCCAAGATGACATGGGAGCTGTTAGAGACAGCTCGCCTCGGCAAGAAGTTGATTGGTTGGTGAGCACAATGGGTGGACCTGCATGATAGCCTGGTCTGGTAGGAACTCCCTGACGGAGGCAAGTGAGTGCAGCAAAGGAATGTGCCAGAAGATGAGGCATTGGGACACGGAGGATTAGTGGGTAACTGTGTGGCAGGGTTGCGACCAATGAAGGAGAGGATAGGAGGCCCCCACGGGACACGTTGACTCGATGGTATAACCCTGGCAAGCGTGTATGGGGCACAAGTTTATTGTGTCGAGATAGAAGGCCATGGGATAAGCGCTAACCCTCGGTCACTTCATGTGGAAGAAGACCAGGGTGCAAAGAAGTCTGAAGAGGCTGGGAGGTTTACGGCTTAACCCAGGCCTTTGGTCGGTTCGCGGAGAATAAGACCACTGGTGTCGAACCAATCGCAAAGAAATCTCATCCCAAGGAGGGCTTAGCAAGCTAAGTGCCTATGGGCTTAGTTGGTGGTCACCCGGTGTCTTTGGAAACCATTAGGATTAATTCCAATGGTGGTAGAAAGCGCCAAACTAAAGATAGTTGCAGCAAGGAGAGAAAATAAACAAATTTACACCCCATTCCTTCAATCAAAGAGAAGGGGTTGGGTGTGTTACATCGTTCTTCATGATGGACTCATATTCTTCGGCCATGGTATCCTTCCACACTTTTTCTTTCATTTCTTCTTCAAAAGTGCATGGTTTATCCTGTATAATGTTGCTCATGGCTACAACATATCCTTGATATCGACATGGCTTCTTTCTTTCCCTGAAGTTTCCTCTTGCAGCAGCATGTCTCTCAACATCTTGTAAGGTGTCACGAAGCCATAATGGTCTCTTCTTAGCAGATGGATCACATGGAGAGGGATCCAAGGGGTCCATGGATTCCAAAGGATCATCTGCAAGATTAGGTTTAGGCTCAACTTTCAAGCATAGGAGCCTCTTCTTGTACATCCATGGCATCATCCTTTCCCTCGACAATGGCAAGGAGAGGACTGTCCCTTACTTTCCAAACAACAACATCTTCATCAAATGTCACATCCCTGCTAAACTCTATATTCCTTTGACCAACTACATATATTCTATAAGCTTTAGAATTTTCACAGTACCCAACAAAAGTACCTTTCTTTCCTAAAGCTTCCAGCTTGGTCCTCTTCTCCTTTGGCACATGAAAGTAGACGGGGCAGCCAAAGATCCTCAAATGTCCAATCTTCGGCTTTACACCTGTGAAAGCTTCTTCGAGAGTCTTGTCACCTAAGGCTTGATGACGAGTTCTATTTTGAATATAGGCAACAGTGTTAGCATCTTCTCCCCACAGAAAGTTTGGTAGCTTTTGATCATGCAACATAGTTTTGGCTACTCCCATGATAGTCTTGCTCTTCCTTTCAGCTACACCATTTTGTTTGGGGTTGTAAGGTACCATGGTCTCCTTCTTGATTCCATCTTTCTTGCAAAATTCAATGAATTCATTTAAGTGAATTCTCCACCATTATCAGACATGAAAATTGTGATCTTCTTTCCAGTTTGATTTCCACCAATGCCTTTAAGTCCCTAAACATGTTGAATGCTTGATCCTTGTTCTTCAAGAAGAAAATCCATGTCTTGTGGGAAAAGTCATCCACGAAGATTATATAGTACAAGTAGCCACTAAGAGAGGTCACAGGCATGGGTCCACACAGATTAGAATGTGTAAGTTGATGTATTCCATTGGTCCTACTTTTACTTGAAGGGAATGGTCCCTTCACCTTATTTCCACTTGCACATCCTTGAAAAACTCCACCATGATTTACTCAAATCTCAAGCATTCCAGAAAGCATCTTTCTCACCTTAGGAAAAGCTTCATAGTGAAGGTGAGCGAATATTCAGTGCCACAACTCACATTGATGAGAAGTATCATGAACCAAGGCTCGAACAAGGCTCCCACAAACTTTATATAGGCCTTCATTTCTGGTCCCAGGTGTGAAGGCATCTCTCATGCTAGTTCTCCTTGGCCAAGGAAGGATGTTCCCATTAATGAATGCAACCTTGAAACCCTTGTCTTTCATGGCAGAAATTGACACAATGTTCTTCTTCAGTCCCGACACATATAAGGCATCATGTAGATGTATAATTTGACCATAATTCAAATGAAAAGAAACAAATCCAAACCCCTTCACAAGATATGTAGGATTATCTCCAAGTATTATATTCAAATTAGACTCCCTCTCAACCAAGTTTGGGAGGACTTTTCTATAACTAGTAAAATGTCTAGAAGCCCCACTATCTACCAACCAGCTATCAAAAGAATCTGGAGGAGAGGAACAAGAGAGAGCAGAAGCAAGAAAATAATCAAATTGAGTTTCAGCAACATTATTGTCATACCTTGGATTTCTTGATCTCTTTTGAGGACGGTGACCTTCACGAGCAACGGGAGCTTCTCCTCTTCCTCTATGGTTAGACCTATTTTTGTTGTAGCCACGATTGTTGTTTTTAAAACTTGGAGCACTTCCATTTTCCAGACAGTCTCAGGCATAATGACCATGCTTGTAGTATTTGAAACATTGTAATTTTGATATATCCCTTTTAGATGTTCTATTAGAGTTCTTGAATGTTGGAGCAGGTTTTCTTGAATTAGATGGTCCTCCTCTTTATTTCCTCTTCTTGGCATGGGCAAAGAAGGTAGTGGGCTCTCCCTCTTCATGCTTTTGAATTCTTCCTCTTAAGATCATCCTGGACTCCTCTTGAGTGCACTTTCCTAACAACTCATCAAACGAGGGAAACCTGTGAATGTTGCTAATGGTTGTAATAAACATCTCCCATATCATAGGAAGACCTCCAAGGGAAATCAACACCAACACTCTATCAGATACAATCTCACCAGCAATTAAAAGTTGATCGTTGAGTTGAGATATCCTCACGAAGCATGTTTGAATGGTCTCACCCTTGTTCATCTTGATGTCTTGAGTTGATTCTTCAAAGCAAGAATTTGGCTCAAGTTGTTGACTTCATACATCCCAATCAAATTATCATACATTTCCTTGAACTTCTTCAATTTTGAAATATAAGTGATCAAATGATCTCTCAAAGAATCATAATGATTTTCTTAGCTTTGATCTCACCTTTCTTGTACTTGGACTTGGTAGCAACAGGCTCAGGTACCTTGCCTTCAACATATTCCATAACATCATTTGCTTCCAAAGTCAGATCCATCCTAGCCCTCCATGGACCAGAGTTGGATGAGTCATTCAGCTTCTCCTCAATCTTGAAATATGGGGTAGACATCTTGGCTTAGCCAAATGGCCTTCAGCAACAGATAAGATATCTCCAAGGGTGATTTCTCTTGTCTCCTTGGGCTTCTTTTCACCTCGACTCTGATACCATGTTAATTTTTCAATGTTCTATGCTGTGACAATCACTTCAACAATTTTCTTCCTTTAGTAGCAATCACCGAATAACAGTAAGCAAGTGTATATAGAAAAATAAACAATATGCACAATAGAAGACAACCAAGATCAATGAGATAGAGATTTAGGTCAAAGACCAGGGAAAAACCCCACAAGAGGGAAAATCCAACCAGATTCTTCTTCTATTAGATGTTCAACAAATGTTCAGCAGAGATACAAAGTCCAAGTACATCTAGTCAACTAGTCAAAGGTCAAAGCCTTGACCAACCAAGTCAACTAGTCAATATCCAATCTAAAATGAGCATAAAAGTCAAATCTAGTCAATGTACCAGTCTTGCAATTTTTTGGCCTGTCACAGTTCAGTCATCTCCTATCCCCACAGTGGTTCAAGAATAGTTTGATTGAATACCATTGCAATAGGGGGAAGAACTTTTTCTTCAACCAGAAGATGATCTTCCTTACAATTTTTCCATAACCCTGCATTCATATTTTGTTCTTTGGTATGAATTTAAATTCATAAAAATTATTAAAAATATTTATATTATCTAAATTAATAAATGATTAATTATAATCAATTAATTAGCAATTTATTAGTTAAATGAAGAGACATTAGTCCCAAGGGACATGTCTCTCTGATTAGGCATGGCCAATCAACTCCTATTAAAGGAGCATCGCCTCAGCCTTGTATTCATCATCCAAATTTTATCAATTAATAATATATATATTACATTCAAGAATCTGGTGTATTGTTAACAATCAAACAGCAAATTAGAAATTTGTATTTCTAACAGTGGTATCGGAACCAACGACATTTGGTGACAACCCCCACGTCACCCTGCTGGCCGTCAGGCCCGGTGGGCTTCCTCATCTCTTCCGCGTCCACCACTCCACACTTTGCCCCTGTCATGCCCTACACTGCTGCCTCCATTTACATTTCCATTGCATATACCACTGATCGATACAGTGCACCACATCACCGTATTGTCTAGAGTTACCGGTGGGCATGACTGTGTTCTGTGACGTCTGCTCCGTGGCGTGGCACACCACACCCACCATGTCATCTGCAGGTCTGAGTGCCACGACTGGTGCGTGGGTCGGGCGTATACTCCGTGCTAACCGTCTTACACCACGTGGATACGCCCCATCCATCAACAGTCAAAGTCGTCAAACAGTTGTGGCTAGTTATCATTCCAAACAGGGTTTGTCAACAAGAGTGACCTAGTTATCGATCAGAAACGAAGGTTGGTGGGGTAAAGTAGAATGAATTAAAAAAAAAAAAAAAATATATATATATATATATATATATATATTATATAGTATTTATAATATATTATATATAACTTTATTAATTATATATTATAATATATATATTTATAATTACATTAATTATTTTAAAAAAATTGGGTCTTCAATGAAAAACAACAAACAAATGGCGGGCAACAACAATGACGATATGAAAAAAATAAAAGAGGACATCAGCAAGCTGAATAAACACCTGGATAATGTCGAGAAGTCACTTAGTAAGCAGGACCAAATGGCCAATGATTTCTCTTAAAAAACTTGATGAGCCAACGTTTCAAAGGGATTGATCCACCTTCAGCAAAACAGAGTCCCAAGATTCCAGAAGGTGAAATTTCTCCAGAGCATGAGTTCCTGAGGCATGAGAAGCAACGAATATCACAAATTCACTTTAAAGGAAGCCAATATTATACTAAATCTTCTGAGAGGAACCATCTTAAAATAAAAAATGAATTACCTAAGTATGATGGTAAGAACTATAAGGGTGTCGTCGTATGGGTAAATAAGATCGATGTGATTGTTGTCGTATGGGTAAATAAGATGGACGCAATTCTTTTTAGCAAAACCTCCACTCGGCGAGCAAGAAAGAGTCATGAATGCATCCAACTACTTAGAAGCAAAAGCGTATGATTGGTTTTTGTGGTGGTCATCTAAATGTACAAGTTGCTTGTTCAATTGGCAAAACTTTAAAAACGCCTTGCTAAAAAGGTTTCATGATGAGGAGGATGATGTCTACGAGAGATTCGTTCACCTGAAGCAAAAAGGATCAGTGAGTGAATACACTCACGAATGGGAAGTATTAGTAGTAAGGCAGAGAGGGTTTTCAAATGAGGAGTTGTTAAAAATGTATCGTTGTGGCCTTAAAGATTACATTCGCGAAGAATTAAAATTGCATAAGCCCAAAACCATTGAGGAGGCCACACATGCAGCCATAATTATCGAGTGGAAATACAAACTCCACAAGGCACCATATGCCCGTAACGAAAGAAATAACAACTATTCCAAGGGGAAGTCAGGTAAACCATCGTCAGAGAACACTAGCAAGTATGTTCCACTACCATTGTGAAATGAAGGAAAACAACAATCTAGTGTTGAAAGGAAAAAGGATGGCAAATGCTGGAAGTGCGGAGACAAGTATTACGCAGGACACAAATGCGCAACACAAAAATTGTACAACTGCGAATCCAAACGAAAAGAATAATCTTCAGAAGATAGCTCTGACGAAGAGGACAATGAAGAAAATGCAAGCCCTAGTCCAGAATCGAAAGAAGACATGCCACGAATTTCTTTAGCGGCCATCATAGGGATAGCTCAACCACAGACACTGAAGCTTAAAGGTCACATCAAGAAGCAAAATGTTATCGTTCTAGTAAACTCAAGGAGTACACACAACTTTGTAGATATCAATGTTGCGAAAACACTGAACATATTTGCTTACCCAATAGCAGATTTAAAGTTATGGTAGCAGATGGGAAATGTATAGATGGAGTAGGCAAGTGCCATAAAGTTAAGTTGCAATTAAGCGAATACGCAATGGAATCCATTTTTTATACAGTTCCCCTAGGAGGAGTAGATGTCGTTTTATGGGTACAATGGTTACGAACACTAGGCACGTATTCAGCAAGTCACATAAAGCAGTTCATTTAATTCAAGTGGGATGGAAGGAAATATAAGTTGTTTGGATTTCAACCACCACCAACTCAATTCATCTCCGCTCAGCAGATAAAGAAACTTATTTGCAAGGGGGCACCAACATTTGTCGCACAATGTCAACAGTTGGAGTTATTATCAATAGAAGGGACTCAACAGCGATCAGAAATTTCATCCTTGATTCAAAAATATGTGAAGGTTTCTCAAGATCTACCAATGAAGTTACCCCGTAAAAGGCAAATTGAACACATTATTGAAGTCAAACCAGACTCAACACCAGTAAATGTTAAGTCATATCATTATCCCCATCACCACAAGACAGAAATAGAACGCTTAATACAAGACCTGTTAAAGCATGGAATCATTACAAAAAGTAGAAGTCCATACGCTACACCCGTAGTATTGGTCAGGAAGAAGGATGGATCATTCCGATTATGTATACATTACAAAGTTTAAACAGAATCACTATTAAACATAAGTTTTCCGATTTCATTCTTTGATGAAATGCTAGATGAACTACACAGTGCACAATACTTTTCCAAATTAGATCTAAGATCAAGCTACGACCAAATATGAGGAAGGCTAGAAGATGTCGAAAAGACAACATTCAGAACTCATGAAGGGCATTATGAGTTCAAGGTCATGCCGTTTGGATTAACAAATGCGCCAGCCACCTTCTAAGAAACCATGAATGAACTCTTTCACCCTATCTGTGGAAGTTTGTATTAGTTTTCTTCGACGATATTCTGGTCTATAGTAAGACGTGGAAAGAACATCTCAAGCATCTGGAAGAAGTATTCTCAGTATTGGAGAAGAACCAGTTTTACACTAAGCTATCAAAGTGTAAGTTTGGGCAAAAGGAAGTTGAATACCTAGGACACATTATATCCAGGGAAGGAGTCCAAGTGGATCCCAACAAAATCAAGGCAATCAAAGAATGGCCCAAACCCAATAACTATCCAAGCTAAGAGGATTTTTAGGGTTAACTAGATATTACAGAAGATTTATAAAAAACTATGCACATCTGACAGCACCCCTAACCAATTTGTTAAAGAAGAATGCTTTTCAATGGAATGACCAAGTAGACAAGTGTTTTGAGAATTTAAAGGAAGTAATGTCAACCACACCAGTGCTAGCAACTCCTAACTTCTCCAAACGGTTTGTAGTCGAATGTGATGCTTTTGGGTTCGGCATTGGAGCCGTATTAATGTGGGACAACCACCCTATAGCATTTGAGAGTAGGAAACTTAATAAACAAGAAGGCTTAAAATCAACATACCCAAAGGAGATGCTCGCCATCATACACGCTTTAACGAAGTGGTGCCAATATTTGCTTGGAAGTAAAATTGCAATCCAAACCGACCACAACAGTCTTCAGTTCTTACTTCAGCAAAAGACATTATCAACAGAACAACAAAAGTGGATGGAGAAGTTGTCAACTTTCGACTTAGAAATATTTCACAAGAAAGGAAAGGAGAATGTCGTAGCTGATGCACTCTCATGTAAGGATGACGACCACACAACATGTGCCACCATGATAGTTGTTCCGGAATGGTTGGACGAAATACGAGCCGAATATGCTAAGGATGAGGATTGTGACTCCATGATTAAGAATATCAATCAATATACCAATTTCGAGTGGAAGAATGACATCTTATGGTACAAGGGTAGAATTTACCTAATACCTGCATCCAAATTTAAGGTGAGAATACTAAAAGAGTCTCACAATTCCCCTGCAACCTGACATGTTAGATTCTACAAGACTTACTACAATATCCGACAATCATTCTATTGGAAGGGTAGGAGCAAAGAAATTCAGAAATACGTTGCAGAATGTGATATTTGTCAAAGGAACAAGAACGAAAATGTTCCAACTCCAGGATTGCTACATCCACTACACATTCCAAATCAGAAGTGGGAGGAGATTTCGATGGACTTTATTGAAGGACTACCTGCATCTGACGGAAAGGATAAAATATTTGTAGTAGTCGATAGGCTCACTAAATATGCCCACTTTATGGCTACTAAAAAGACTGACACAACTAAACAAATCGCTTATGTGTTTTGTCAAAATATTTACAAATTACACGGTTTTCCTAAGGTCATCATCAGCGATAGAGATGTAAGGTTTAAAGGCAAATTTTGGAAGGAATTCTGTCACCAAGCAAGAATATCACTCAACATGAGTTCAGCCTATCACCCCCAAACAGATGGGGAAACCGAAATCGTTAATAAATGCTTGGAAACATATCATTGTTTCGTTACAGATAAACAAAACAGATGGACCCAGTGGCTACACCTGGCAGAATGGTGGTATAATACCACCTACCACACTTCAGCTAAAATGACACCTTTCCAAGCCTTATATGGTTACGCGGCACCCAAGTGGAAAGACTTTGCACTCCTTGATTCCAGGGTACCAGCAATTAAAGAACACCTACGAGAAAGTCAAAGGATCATCAACTTACTAAAAGAAAATCTAACCATGGCTCGTAATAGAATGAAACAAGAAGCCGACCAACACTGCTTTGAAAGAGAGTTCGAGGAGGGAGATTCGGTCTTTGTTAGACTCCAACCTTATAAGCAACTATCACTAAAACAACAAGGGAAGAATAAATTATCACCTAAATATTATGGACCGTATTAGATAATCAAAAAAATAAGTAGCATAGCTTATGACTTAAAGTTACTTGATAATTGTCGAATCCATAATACCTTTCATGATCAAGTTTCAAGAAAGTATTAGGGTAAAACCAAATAGCACAAACAGAAATACCAGAGACCGATGAAGAAGAAGAATAGTCCTCGAACCTGAAGGTATACTAGCTACCCGAGACAAGGTTTTACAGTCCAAGACAATAAAGGAATACCTCATAAAATGGAAGAGGTTACTAGAGAAAGACTCGTCTTGGGAATCAGAAAGTTTTCTTTATCGACACCCAAACCTACCTATGCTTTAAGGACAAAGCTTTTTAAGGGGAAGGCAATGTCATGAATTTAAATTGATAAAAAATATTAAATATTATCTAAATTAATAAATGAATAATTATAATCAATTAATTAGCAATTTATTAGTTAAATGAAGAAACATTAGTCCCAAGGGACATGTCTCTCTGATTAGGCATGGCCAGTCAACTCTTATTAAAGGAGCACCACCTCAGCGTTGTATTGATCATTCAAATTTTATCAATTAATATATATATATATATATATATATATATATATTCTTCAAGAAGATCCTCTGACCAACTATTGCTTGGATATCATGGTTACATATGGTCCAACTAAGCTCAAGATGATGGAGCTATTTCAACAAACAAGTTTGAAGCGCTTTGGCTCTTATACATTCTTGTCGATCATCGCAGGGGTACCCTGTTTCAAATTTCATCCAATTGTTTTTATTATTTTCTTAAGCAACAAACACATGAATGCATCTTTTCGGCTAATGAGTCATGTTTGGTTGCACTAGAGGGTTGACTATGTTCATATTTCCCATTTAATCATTCACTTGGCTACATGGTTATATTGGTCATGCATGTATGTTGGTTAAGCAACACCAACCCAGGGATCTAGGTGTGCATCCAAGGTCGGAGCACCATGACCAACACCACCCTCCCTACTTTGAGATCTAGCCATCAACACATAGGCCGGCCAAATATCCTCCCAAGCATCTTGCCAGAAGATGCTTCATGTCTCCTAATCAACTAAATCAAATATCCACCAATCCAAGCATGCTTCAAACGTTCAACCTTTTATGGAAAGATCCTGCATAATCACAACCCCAATCAGTAATAAACATTCAAATATATATACAAGGAAACACAAACCTTCGGGGTCCTTAATCATTCAGATGTTACTTTTATCATCATCACGTTATCCAAATATATCTTATCAGAGGTTTTCATCTTTCATTTCCTCAGCAGCACCAAATACAGTCTCAGTACTTCTCAAGTCTTTTATTTATACCTTCATGAATCACGAACATTTATCTATAGTACTTTGGTTTCATTTCTTCAAAGTATTCATTGCCATAATATGCCCTCCTTCTCAACTGGGGAGATACACCCTTTCTGCTATCCAGGCTCCCTCTCAACTTACGGAGATCAACAACTTCATAACATCGAAGAAACTTCAACCTTTCAAGGCTTTATTCATGGCATCAAGGTTATCTTGATCATCACCATTCGTATAGCTTCCTTCATTATGAACATCACTATTATCATCTTCTATTATCAACATCCTCAACATCTTGAAGATTATGTACCTGCAAAACCTTAATAGCAAGTACAACTAAAAGAAATTATTAAGTTGACTATATCAAAATCAAGTCATTTATAATGGAAGCATCAGAACGTTCAACTTTAGACATTAGATACCTAAACCTAGTTAGGTTCATTATCAGCAAGGGTCATATCTTTTATATTCTGGACTTCAACTTCTTGGTAGGGTTTTGTCATAAACCCTAGACTCCATCTTTGAGACACAAAGCCTTAGATAAATAACAATCCTACTATGCATCTGAAGTTTCAACAATATACTTTTATAAGTACATGTTAGACTCTACTAGGGTTTGTTGCAAACCCTAGATTTTATCATCATATCGAAAACAATATCATCATATCCTAGAATATCAATCTCTACTAGGGTTTTGTTACAAACCCTAGATTTCACAAACTAAAACATGAGCATCAACAATTAAGTTAGCATACTTGAATATACATATTTAGGATGCACTTCACATCAATATCTACTAGGTAAACATTAATATATCAAAGTTAGAAATACAATAATTTTGTTCAAACTAGAATTTCGATCATACGGACAAATATACACCTAGGGTTTCATGCCCAGGATCTTACTATAAAGATTTTGTTCACGAACCCTAAATCACCAAACCCTAAAAATATAGGGTTTTAACTTATAACCTAGACATTAATAACAAACCCTAAAGGACCAAGATTTTTATCATAACATTATCAAAGCCCTAAACTTCAAAAGAATAAGATTTATAGATTTTATCAACCCCTAAGTAGATTAGGATTTAAATGACATACCCTTAACAGTAAGAGGATAGGGTTTTACAGTGAACCCTAAGGGTTAGTGTTTCACAAGAATGATCAAATGATAGAATAACGAGGGTAGATTCAATCTAATGATTAATCACCCTAATAAGAATCTTTGTGATTCAAAACCCTAGACATAACGATGTCAATAATGTAAAGCAAATTTCAAAAGAGAATGAACATACCTTTTTCTATGAAGAGAACCTTGTGACAAAACTCGTAGTTTAAGACATACCTTGAGTTGTTCTTTAACAAACCTTGTAGGACATCAATTCTTAAAAGGCTTCCTTTGCAACACAACTTCTTCCAAGCTTCAAGTCTCCTCCATAATTTTTGTGTATTCTGCAATCTTTTCTACCAAGGAAAATATAAAGAAAAGGTTATTACTTATTAGCATACAATACAAACAAATCTTGATGTGAAAAGGAAACCAAACATAAAAGAGGAAACAAGGAACAAGATGCTTATCTTTTGGTAAAATTGTGAAGGCTCCCTCTTAATCCATTCTTTCTGAGGGATACCTACAATTTATCAAAATAATTCAAAAATGTTCTAACAAGACATATTAGACCTACAAACTTTATAAATCAAAACATAAAGGAAAATAATACAAGACTAAGAAGGATATGTAAGAGAAGACCTAGTAGTGTAAGTCTTTCACTTATGATTCTTCAGTCTTGTTCTTCTTAGGTGGAGCTTCATCCGTAATATTTGCTTGTTCCCTATCTCTCTTCTTATTCCTTGGATTCTCAGGACATTGATTTTTGTAATGACCCATCTTATGATAGTTGTAACATTCAATTTCGGATAGGCCAACTCTCTTCTTTGGTCCTTTGAACTTCTTGAAAGTTCCCTTCTTCTTGTGATGAGAAAAATAGGCATTAGACGTGTTATTTTCTTCATCCTCCTTGTTGTTTACTAATGATATTTGGGCTTCTTCTTGACTGCATGCATTCCACATTTGTTCGAAGGTTAAGTATCCTTCCAACTGCTAATTCCTGATGCAAAAGCACCCCAAGGTTTAGGTAGACCTAAAAGAGCGGCAATTACGAGTTCTTTTTCTGGTACAACCTGATCTATTGCTTGGAGTTCATCTCTTATTCTAAATATCCTTACAAAATATGATGGCACAATATTGTCTCTTGTCATCCTTATTGTCCTTAGTTCATTCACGAGGCTAGCTATCTGACCAATGTTCTTGATGGTGAATAACTTGGAAAGTGCTTCATACATTTCTGGGGCAGAGTCAATGTTGGATATGTATGGAATTAAGTTGTCCTCTACTCCATCTACTATCAAATTCATGGCCAAGATTTCGATTTCCTTGAACTTCTCCTTCTCTGCTTCATCTATAGGCTTCTTGACTTTTCCTTGAACAAGGTCCAAAACTTTGTGCTTAGCGAGGATAAGATCTATCCTCTTTTTCCATGCCTTGTAGTTGGAGGATCATTCTAGCTTGTTTTCTCCCTTCATTGTGTAGGAATTTATAGGGTAAGTTCCTTAGACAGAACACCAAAGGACACCACTCACAAAGAGATCACAGATCAATACACTAGTGTTGTTGATGTGGTTAAAACCCTCAAAGAGGGAAACAGTGCATGACTTGAGCCAATGCGGCCACTTTAGGCAATTTATTAATAAAAGAATGAAAATTTACATAAGCTTCTCTCATGAACGGTTACCCTACAAATGACCCTCCATGCTCTTTAAATAGAGATCATGGACCAATCGGGTGTTAAGCCATGGATCAAGTGTAAGTAATATCGAGGAGAGAATGAACCGTCAGATCACTACATATCGTGATCGTCGAATTGTAAGTTACAAAAGTACATGGTAAAGAAACACACTTTACCTAACTCTACACTAGACCAAGTTATACTTAACTATTTCCTATGTGTCAGAATATCCTAACATCCCCCCCTAAGAACAACTTGGGATAGGATTGAAAGATGTACAAATATGACGCAATAGGAGAAGGAAGGAGGCATTAGAGCCTATCCCCCCTTAGTGACAACTTCCTAAACTCCAACCATAAATCAAAGTTTAGTAAACTTCGCCTCTGTGAGAGCCTTTGTAAAGATGTCTACAACTTGATCAT